>CM035161.1:81325174-81587682 GCA_020205615.1 Panax quinquefolius
AAGTTTACATTACAACTACTATGCATTTCTATGTGACTAATAGTTAATGAGCATGATTATATAATTGTGTAGGGCACGCAAAGTGCAAATATCTGTAAGCTGTTAAACTATTATTGGTAAACAACGATCAAGGCAAGTCTTTCAGTTCCTATTTGCTATGTGAACTTGATGATGAATTGTTTTAAATCTTTATTGCAAATAGCATGATGTGTTATATATATGTTGAAAGTATGAAATGTTAAAGTTAATTTATGACTACGTTGATTGAGTAATGAATGTTGATTGAGTAAGGAACTCAATCTTTATACTTGTTATATGAACTGCAACATGTTTGTTATGTTAGTTTAATGTTTATGAGATGTATGATAAGCATGTTATTATGTGCTACATGATGCATGAAAACTGTTAGATTTGTTGGGCTGTCGAGCTCAACCTTGCAAATAACCATTTTTACAGGTTAAGGATTGAAGGTAACACTATGTGCTACTTGAATGATATGGATCAGAAATAATACACGAAGATTAATATTTTAGCTAAAGTTGTTATTTCTTTAAACCATGATTAAGATCCATGAGATGTACTAAATGTTGTATGATGTATAGTTTTATGTTGAGTTGTAAAGTTAAAGTTTGAGATGTCCGATGTATAAAAGATATCGATTTGATATGTAAGTATATATATTAACTCTGATAAAGTGAATCATGGATTATATATGATTCAAAGATATGTAGATGATAAAGGTTTTGCTTCAGGGAATTAAAGTAAGAAGACAAAAAAGTTTTAATTATTTCATATTTTATCAAGTTTAACATCGAATAATGATGTAAAATCAGAAGTTAGACGTATTGTTAACGACAAAAGTCGATAATTGAATTGTATGAATTTTGGGGTCGTTACAGGGGTGACCGTCATGGAAAAGTCTATCTCAAACCCGGCGACTTGTTCCTTGAGAAAAAGGCCACAAATCAAACCTTGTAGATCAAATCAAACCTGACTGAAGCCATTACATCAAAAACCAAGTCGAGCTTTTAGACACCCTTGATCACAAATCTTCGTCAAATTTGAAGAAAATCATCAAAGTCAATTTCTCTTATAAATCAAAAACAATGACTGAGGCATCCAAGCATCAAAGCAAAAATTCATTACCTGTTCACCATGGTGGTTAGGAGGTAAAAGACTCTTGCAATCTCGGTATCTAATCATCCCATCTGTCAAACACACAACAAAGCAATTACTAGATGACAAGCAAGATTGGGGCAATTTTAGAATCGGTAACAAATCGATATCGGAAGCCTTACCAAAAACAAGATTGGGTCAAGTTCGGAGACCACGATAACTTAACACTCGGGCATTTATCAGCCATCCTTAAAAGGAAATTGCACCAGTCAGCACCATTAGCATTGTCCATCATTATCAGAGCTTCTCTCATGACATTTCCATGTCAGTTTGGTAAGATCATTGGGGCTTTTCCAATCATAATTTTCTTAGAATACAATGAACCACATGTGAGCTACGACTCTTTCATCTCTTTATGTGCTTTCAATCTCCATTTACATGCACTAGCGATGATAGACATATTAAGATAAATCTTGCAATAGAATCTTAGAAAAAGGTTTGAAAAGAGAAGATTTTGGTTAACTTATTATGAGTTGGATTAATTCTGATAAGCGTCCGTAGAGCAAGAATCACGAGAACGATTAGAGAATTAGGACTATTTAACCTTTTGATTAGGCACGGTATCCTAGTTTAAAGCGCTTTTTGGAGCAGACTTGACTTCATATGCATGTCTGCACTTTGCGATTGACTTAACTCTTAGTTGTGGCGTATAAAACTGTGGTGACAACAATGATAATTAGTAAGAAATTAAAAGATAAGTAGTCAGTCTAATGTCTCGAATCGTGGTCTGGGTTACTCGACTTATTAAGCCTGAGGGGTGTTTTTACACCTGGTGCCCTAAAGCCATCTAGTTTGGGAGTCACCAGCCCAACGCTGTGACAACCCGAATTTTCATAATTATTAAAATAAGAATTTAATAATTAAAATTCTTATTATGAGGTGCATATATTTTGAATTATGTGATTTGGTGTGAAGAGAATTATATATTCACATGTTGGGGAAAATGAGATTTAATAGTTAATTAAACTACTAAAGAAATTAAATAATATTATTTAATTTAAGTAAGTGAAATTATATTATGAGATAATATAATTTTAATTGTTATGCCTTGTGGGCAATGAAAATTATTATGAGTTAAGTTTCATAAATAGTGTGAATAATTCACTTAATTAAAATAGTGAATTAATACAAGTATAATTGATTTAATAAAATAAGAAGCAAATATATTGCATGAAAATGTAAATGTTAGTATAATGCGAGTAAAATATTTATTAAGTACATTAAATATTTTAGTTGGAAACTTTATGGAATAAAATGAATATTTATGGTATTAAATAAATATTTGATGAAAATTGTTATGGGATAATTTATTTAATTGTGATAAAATAGATGGGATTTATACGTATTTTATTACGTGAGTATAATGGTGATATTCTAATTTAATTAAATAATTAAATTAGAGGAGTGAGAATTTCTTAAATAAATTGTGACAATAAAACTATATGATAAATGAGTTATTAACATAAATTAAAAGAGTTTTAAATTTGGTTTTACCAAACAAAGCCTTAGAGCTTTTGAAATTCTTGTTTTAATCTTGTTTTGCCAAACAAGGCTTAAGGAACGACTAAGTCATTATTTTAATTGATTTTACCAAACAAGGCATACGGGTTGTAAGTTATTAATTTCTAAAGTGGTTTAGCCAAACAAGTCTTATGACTTTTGATTTAAAAAAAAATATAACTGACATCACTTATACATATAATTATATTATATATTAATACATATTATATTATACGTTATATTTTCTAAGTTACGTAAGTTGGAAAAGGGAGAAGAAGAGAAAGAAGAGAAAAGAGAAGAAAGAAAGAAAGAAAAGAAAGAAGGAAGAAACAAGAAAACTATTCAAGCTTTATAGAAAATCAAAGGTAATAATCTAGCCTAAACCTCTAGTTTTTAGATTCTTGAGTTTTTTAGATATCACGCAAGTATGAATTGATGAAGAAATCAATTAGGGTTAAGTTAAGTGTTGAATAATATGATATTTTCATTCATATGTGAAATTTGAGTAACACAAATTCAAGTTTTAGAATAATCAAACTCATGAAAATAGGTTGAATGATGAAGAATTTTAGTTTTGTTATATATATAAGTTTTGGTCTATTTTGAGACTAAAATTTGTTAGGAGTTTATGTTATAATTGTAAAATTGGTGATGGATTGTGAAAATATATGAAGAAACAAAATCAACATAATTGAAACTAACTGTTTTGGTTGTAAAACGAATTCATAGTGAAGAATTTTGCTATGAATGTTAAAAGAAGAAGAAATAATAGAAATAGTGAAATTTAAAGGTTGTAACCTTGATGTTTATGTTGTTTATGTGATTAGAAACATGTTAGAAACATTAGTTTATGTTTCTGTAAACATATTACACCTTGGGTAAGTTGGTATGGTTGTTAGAAAAGAGTTTGTAGGCCTAATTTGGCTTTCTGTAGTGTTCGGGATCATAATTCGCGAACTAGCAGAAGGGACCCCCGCCCCGGCGGGCTAACCTAGTGTAAAAACCCCCACCCCGACGGGGGGGGGAGGGAGGGTGGTCTATTTTGCCAAATTGTGAAGAAAAAAAAATTGATCAGAAATGTTTTACTAAAATGAGCATAACCTTTTCATACGAAATTCGATTGAGGTGATTCAAGATGATCCAGAACGAGGACGAGTAGACCTATAACTTTTTTTCTTTAAGTTGTTCCATTTGATGTCGGAAATGTTTTGCCATGTTTGGGACTAATATGTATTAGAAGGCAATCAGAGGGCGTCGGGCATGCACGTATGCAAGTGTAGTGCTTCTGATGATAAAAGATATTTTCCTAAGTTATAAAATATGAATTTTAGTAAATAGAATGATGATTAACATTAATAAATGATGTATTAGATACGTTATGTAAGCACACTAAGCATACACAAGAGAGACGATTAAGGCGTGTGGTGAATGAGTCGAACGTAAACGCAAGTGACAAATGTTAATGAACATTATAAGATATGGAATGGGTTTAATATAAAACCCATAAGTATTCCTAGAAAGACTTAAACACTTGAATGAATTTCAAATATTACATAAGTCAAAAAGTTAACACAATCTAATTGAACATTGTGTGCTAATTAATAGGAAGGATTATGAGATGTGGAGTAGAGTTTACATTATAATTACTATGTGTTGTTATGTGACTAATAGTTAATGTGTATGATTATATAATTGTGTAGGGCATGTGAAGTGCGAGATAAGCATAATTTGTTAAAGCTATTATTAGTAAACAACGGTCAAGGCAAGTCTTTCAGTTCCTATTTGCTATGTGAATTTGATGATGAACTGTTTGAAATCTTTATTTCAAATAGCATGGTGTGTTATATTAATTTTGAAAGTATGAAATGTTAAAGTCAATTTATGACTACGTTGATTGAGTAATGAATGTTGATTGAGTAAGGAACTCAATCTTTATACTTGTTATATGAACTACAACATATATGTTATGTTAGTTCAATGTTTATGAGATGTATATCGAGCATGTTATTATGTGCTATGTGATGCATGAAAAGCGTTAAATTTTCTTTTGGTTTGTCGAGCTCGACCTTGCAAATAACCACTTTTGCGGGATAAAGATTTAAGGTAAAGTTATGTGCTACTTGAAAGATATGAATCGGATGTGATACTTGAAGATTATATACTTTTGGGTGAGTTATTATTATTTGAACCATGTTTAAGGTTAGAATAATGTATTAATGTTGAATTGTAATATCGTTTTTGCGATGTAAACTCTTGTAGTATTAAAATGATTACGAGATATTTAGATGTAAAGGTTGAAAGTTTTGGGAAGCGAGAATAGTTTGTAATAGAAAATTTTAATTATTACATTAATTTCAATGGTTGGTTATTATCGTTTAATGATGTAAAATTAGAGGTTGAATGTATTAATTAATAGAAGTCGAGAATTAAATTGTATAAATTTTGGGTCATTCTGAGTTGGTATCAAAAGGCGATAGGTTAGAAACCTCAAGTAAGAGTACCTTAGGCTATAACTTTAGAGAAGAAAGGTGAAGATAATGAAAGAATAACCTCAGATAGAGTTTGAATAATAAGAAGTAATTTAAGAAATTTATAAAGAAGGGATTAAAGCATGCGTGAGAGGATTCAAAGAAGAATCTCACAGAGTTATAAGGAATATGAATGTGTGGTTACCCAACTCCAATAATAAGGATACATGGTGATAATAAATAGACAAAGTCTATAAAAAGAGAATGATAAAGAAGTTAAGAATAAAAAGTTATATGTAAGTATGGTATAATTGTACTCTTTAATAGTTGATGTATGGTATCTGGGCTAAACGATTCCTTCATAGAGCGGAGGTATATATGAACTAGCAACTCAAAACCTAGTTTGTTGGTTGTTTGTGGGAAACCACTCGACGTACTATATTGAAACTATTAGAGACTCGATGTGTACTAAGTGTATAACATGGATACGTATGATGAAAATGTGGAACTCGAATGAAATGTTGAGCAATGTAAATGAAGTTGGAAATTCTTAAAGTAAGAATTGTTATATAAACAAGAAAATTCAAAGAAGAATCTTGAAGAGATATAAAGATACGAAAGGGCAATAGCCAAGATAACGAATAATGTCGTAAATGATGAAAAAGGAAAAGAAAGAGGATCGTAAAACAAAACGATCACAAGTTAAGAAAAGAATTTTAAGGGAGATGATTATAGAATAAGATCACAACGTGATCTGTTTAAGTTATAAGAGAAAAATGGTTTGTAATGTTTGAATAATTATAGCTTGATGCTATGAAGGTAATGTACTATGATATAGTACGAGATAAACTCACGAGGAGTTATAGATAATGTGATCTGAGATTAGTATTGAATTCAGTGATTGAAGCAAGTTAAGAGTAAAATAGAGTTAGGTGGGATTTCAATTGAGGACTCATGTGATGGTTGAGTTGTACAAACCTTTGTATGGGTGAGGGTTTTGTGCTTGCACTCAGTTTATCACATTGATAATCATTGGAATGTTGGTGTCGCGCTATCAATGTATATGTGGCAAAAATGTGATTCTTTTCTCATGTGTATATTTGATAGTTAGAAACTATAAAGATCAATCAGATATTATTAGGATTAGGTGCGGTTCTTAAAACTAATGCATATGGTAAGTTTGTGACTCATAATAATATGGTATGTTTTGAACCCCTCAGCGAATGGATGCCTATGGTCTGACCAGGATTTCTTAAAGTCATATTATTGTGGCAAGTTCCCGAACTTCCAATGTGCGATAAGTTTGATGAACTATATTGGGGGTATAGGAAGATTTTAAGTTGAAATACAAGAATATTTACTATAAGAGTATTGATGGTGCTAGAAATAAAAAGAATTAGTTAGTAATGAGGTAATGGAATAAAGATTGAAATTGATGGAGAAAATTAGATATTCTAAATCTACTAGCTATGCTAGACTTTCGAGATTTATTGACTTCGTGCCGATGGTTGTACTTTTGATTTTTGAAAAAATGTTGGATCACACTAGTGAAACAAAGAATTTTTAAAACATTGCTATTATTCGCATATCTATGCAGTTTGTTTCGGCTAGATAAAAAAAAAAAATTTTAAAATTTCAAAATATATTTTAACTATATGTATCGGGTGATATGATAAACGATGGAGTCATTAATGCAATGGAACCTGGTGTTGGATGTGATCATATGATCGTCAGCCCACTATGGTGAGATGTAGTATGACGTCATAATCATGATGCCATAAAAAGATTTTTGAGATTTTTTAAGATATGAGAATATATGTATATATATATATATATTGATTGATGTCCAAATTGTTGTAGAAGTCTATTCTATTTGATTCAGCTAGACGAATATTGAAAGATGTTCATGAAATTCAAGCGTTTCTTGTGAATTTATGCCAAACCAAATTATTTTGGTGCGGATTCAGATGTTGAAAAGCTGACATGAACAACCCTTTTATAGGGATTACTGTGAGGCGTTTAGATGTTTGTGCACAATACATGGTACGAAGAAGGTTGATCACCCTAAATGCGGGAGTCCCTACAAGATATTCTTATTAAGGTTAAAGTTGAAAGATTACTTGTAACCATGGACATAGTTCGTGGTCTTGTGACCCTCGATTACATCTCTAAAAAGCGAGAAGAACAACCCTATTATGGGGAATTATTTTTACTGTGATGCGTTTAGATGTTTGTGCATAAAACAAATGCGAAGGGCTTAACACCCTAAAAGCACGGAGTCCCTATAGTCTAATGACTGTTAAGGTTTAAGTTGAAAGAGTACTTATAACCGTGGACGTAGTTCAAGGTCTTGTGACCCCTCAGCATGATTTGGAATCTTTTAAATTCCTGAGTTATTCATATTGCTTCCCAATTATTGAGCAATTATAGATGATTCTTGCTATTCTAAAAGGCGAATGTGGTAAGGATGATAGCCCTTAGAAAGAAGTAGTTGTAGAACGCTTTAATCCAGTGAATAAAGATTAACGTAAAATCTATTTTGATAGATTGAATGAATGGAGATTAATAAATAAAATTTCGAGGACAAAATTCTTAGAAGAAAGGGTGAATGTAATATCCCGAGTGTTTTTGATAACTATCCTTAGAAAAGGAAATGAATGGGTTAAGGAATATATAATATTTGATATATGACTCTGTTTAATTGAAGGTTATGAAATAAAACCTAGAATTTGTTGAAGTAATGAATGTGGTAGGAAATATAAAACCTATATTAAGGTAACGTGTTAAAGATATTCAACGATAAATTTTGAAAAGAGAATTGGTGAAAACCGAGTAAGGGAGGTTTCTTTGATTCCGAGGACGGAATCCTTATAAGGAGGGAAGGATGTGATAACCCAAATTTTCATAATTATTAAAATAAGAATTTAATAATTAAAATTCTTATTATGAGGTGTATATATTTTGAATTATGTGATTTGGTGTGAAGAGAATTATATATTCATATGTTGGGGAAAATGAGATTTAATAGTTAATTAAACTATTAAAGAAATTAAATAATATTAGTTAATTTAATTAAGTGAAATTATATTATGAGATAATATAATTTTAATTGTTATATCTTGTGGGCAATGAAAATTATTATGAGTTAAGTTTCATAAATAGTTTGAATAATTCACTTAATTAAAATAGTGAATTAATACAAGTATAATTGATTTAATAAAGTGAGAAGCTAATATATTGCATAAAAATATAAATGTTAGTATAATGCGAGTAAAATATTTATTAAGTATATTAAATATTTTAGTTAGAAACTTTATGGAATAAAATGAATATTTATGGTATGAAATAAATATTTGATGAAAATTGTTATGGGATAATTTATTTAATTGTGATAAAATAAATGTGATTTATACATATTTTATTTGCTTGAGTAAAATGGTGATATTCTAATTTAATTAAATAATTAAATTATAGGAGTGTGAATTTGTTAAATAAATTGTGACAATAAAACTATATGATAAATGAGTTATTAACATAAATTAAAAGAGTTTTAAATTTGGTTTTACCAAACAAAGCTTTAGAGCTTTTGAAATTCTTGTTTTAATCTTGTTTTGCCAAACAAGGCTTAAGGAATGACTAAGTCATTATTTTAATTGGTTTTACCAAACAAGGCATACGGGTTGTAAGTTATTAATTTTTAAAGTGGTTTAGCCAAACAAGCCTTATGACTTTTGATTTAAAAAAAATATAACTGACATCAGTTATACATATAATTATATTATATATTAATACGTATTATATTATACATTATATTTTCTAAGTTACGTAAGTTGGAAAAGAAGAAAGAAGAAGAGAGAAGAAAAAGAAAGAAAGAAAGAAAGAAGGAAGAAACAAGAAAATTATTCAAGCTTTATAGAAAATCAAAGGTAATAATCTAGCCTAAACCTCTAGTTTTTAGATTCTTGAGTTTTTTTAGATATCACGGAAGTATGAATTGATGAAGAAATCAATTAGGGTTATGTCAAGTGTCGAATAATATGATATTTTCATTCATATGTGAAATTTGAGTAACACAAATTCAAGTTTTAGAATAATCAAACTCATGAAAATAGGTTGAATGATGAAGAATTTGAGTTTTGTTATATATATAAGTTATGGTCTATTTTAAGACTAAAATTTGTTAGGAGTTTATGTTATAATTGTAAAATTGGCGATGGATTATGGATTGTGAATATATGAAGAAACGAAATCAACGTAATTGAAACTAACTGTTTTGGTTGTAAAACGAATTCATAGTGAAGAATTTCGCTATGAATGTCAAAAGAAGAAGAAATAATAGAAATAGTGAAATTTAAAGGTTGTAACCTTGATGTTTATGTGATTAGAAACGTGTTAGAAATATTAGTTTATGTTTCTGTAAACATATTACACCTTGGGTAGGTTGGTATGGTTGTTAGAAAAGAGTTTGTAGGCCTAATTTGGCTTTTTGTAGTGTTCGGGATCATAATTCGGGAACTAACAGAAGGGACCCCCGCCCCAGCGGGCTACCCTAGTGTAAAAACCCCTTCCCCGCCGGGGGGGGGGGGGTTTGGTCGGTTTTGCCAAATTATGAAGAAAAAATAAATTGATCGAACATGTTTTTTTAAAATGAGCATAACCTTTTCATAAAAACTCCGATTAAGGTGATTCAAGATTATCCAGAACGAGGACGAGTAGACCTACAACTTTTATTCTTTAAGTTGTTCCATTTGATGTTGGGAACATGGGTAAAAATGGCCATGTTTGGGACTAATATGTATTAGAAGGCAATCGGAGGGCGTCGGGCATGCACGGATGCAAGTGTAGTGCTTCTAATGGTAAAATATGTTTTCCTAAGTTATAAAACATGAATTTTAGTAAATATAATGATGATTAACATTAAGAAATGATGTATTAGATACATTATGTAAGCACACTAAGCATACACAAGAGAGACGAGTTAGGCCTGTGACGAATGAACATCGAAACGCTGTGACAAGTGTTAATGAACATTATAAGATATGGAATGAGTTTAATATAAAACCTATAAGTATTCCTAGCAAGACTTAAACTCTTGAATGAATTTCAAATATTACATAAGTCGAAAAGTTAACACAATCTAATTGAACATTGTGTGCTAATTAATAGGAAGTATTATGAGATGTGGAGTAGAGTTTACATTACAATTACTATGTGTTGTTATGTGACTAATAGTTGATGTGTATGATTATATAATTGTGTAGGGCACGTGAAGTGCAGATAATTGTAAGCTGTTAAACTGTTATTGGTAAACAACGGTCAAGGCAAGTCTTTCAGTTCCTATTTGCTATGTGAATTTGATGATGAACTGTTTGAAATCTTTATTGCAAATAGCATGGTGTGTTATATTAATGTTGAAAGTATGAAATGTTAAAGTCAATTTATGACTACGTTGATTGAGTAATGAATGTTGATTGAGTAAGGAACTCAATCTTTATACTTGTTATATGAACTACAGCATGTATGTTATGTTAGTCCAATGTTTATGAGATGTATATCGAGCGTGTTATTATGTCTTTATGTGATGCATGAAAAGCTGTAAATTTTCTTTGAAATTTGTCGAATTTGAACCTTGCAAATAACCACTTTTGCAGGTTAAAGATTTAAGGTAAAGTTATGTGCTACTTGAAAGATATGAATTAGATGTGATACTTGAAGATTTATATACTTTAGCTAAGTTGTTATTATTTGAACCATGTTTAAGGTTCCGAATAATGTATTAATGTTGAATTGTAATATCATTTTGCGATGTAAACTCTTGTAGTATTAAAATGAATTTGAGATATTTAGATGTAAAGGTTGAAAGTTCTGGGAACGAGAATAGTTTGTAATAGAAAATTTTAATTGTAATAAATTTTTTTAATTATTCCGCTAATTTCAATGGTTGTATTATTGTTTAATGATGTAAAATTAGAGGTTGAATGTATTGTTAACGACCGAAGTCAAGAATTAAATTGTATGAATTTTAGGGTCGTTACAAATGCTCATTACATGGGTAACTTAGTGCCCCAGAAAATGAACATTGCAAAAAGAAGAAGGTGAGACCTGAGCAGATCTGAATCGTGGCCTGGATTACTCGAGTAATTAAGCCTGAGGGGTGTTTTTACACCTGGTGCCCTAAAACCGTCTGGTTTGGGAGTAATCGGCCCAACGCTCGCTACATGGGTAATTTAAGCCTAAGAAAATGAATCTTGCACAAGCTCAGGCAAGGAGAAAATAAAGTAGATGACATGACTTGTCTCGAAGTGTGACCTTTGTTACTCGAGCAAGTAAACCCGAAGGGGTGTCTTTACACCTAGTTCCCTAAATTCGTTCAGCTTGGGAGTCATTGGTCCAAAACTCGTTAAATGGGTAACTCTGAATAGCCTAAGAAAACGAGATAAGTTAGGCGAGAAAAAAAATGAGGAAAAAAAGAGAAAAAACTTTTAAAGACGATAAAATTTGAAAGATGGAGATGAGATTATCTAAAAGTCATGAAAATGACCTATGCTAAGAGTTGTGTCACTCATAGTGCATGTGTCATATAAAATCAATTCTGTAAAGAATAACGTCTAGAGTGAAGTTGAGGTATCTCTGATAAAGGGAGATAAGTCTCTTGAATCTGATCCTACCCATGAAAAATGACCATGGATGCTTAAAAATTTCCTTGCAATTTCATAACTCAATCAATTTCATAAACGTTAACTTCAAACGCCTCATTCACAAGATTATACCAATCCTGACGGCCCAAGCTGTCAAGCTCTTGCGCATTCTGTTTTTTGTTTGTTGTGCAGGATATTGCTCACTCTCGACTTGGTCAACAAAGAGAGTTTCTTATATGACTCTTGTGACAAATGAGATTTTTATAATTTATTTTTAAATATTTATTGAATTAAATAAATATTTGTTGATTTACTTATTGAGTTAAATAATTGTTTGATGGAATTGTGGTAGATTAATTTAATTAAATGTGTTACATTAATTAAATTAATGTGGAGAAATTTTATAGATCAAGGTGAGAATTTAATTGGCATAACTAAAATAAATGAATTGTTACTTAGTTTTAATGTTGTTCTAATTAATTAGAGATTTATTAATTTATTATAAATAATAAATGAGAATTTAATTATGTGACTATGTGATTTAATGTGGAATTATTCTGTTTTAATGAATTAAATAAGATATTTGATTAATTGCTTAATTAAGTGTGACATTATTAAACTATATAATAAGAGTTTAATTAAATTAAGTGGGAAAGAGTATTTATGAGGCTAGCCAAACATGGCTCTAGGAGGAGTTGGCTAGTTAACCCACTAAGGGATTAACTGCCCACACCAATGTCAGTTATCTATACGTATAATTATATATCAGGTTTGTAACTTATATTTTATATCATTTATCAGAGGAAAACTTAGAGAAATACAAAGAGACTTTAGAGAGAAAATTGAGAGAAAGTGTGAATTGAAGAAGAAGTAGAGAAGAACTTCATCATCTTTGAATCATATATACAAACTAGCAGGGTAATCTCTTCAACCCAAATTTTAATTTACGTTCTTATATTTTCTATGAAAAACTATCTCAAAGTCCTCTGTGATTGAAGAGATTGATAATTTATGAGTATACAATGCTATATATATTAGTATAAGTTTACAAAATGTTTATATCATATATTCATGTGATTAGAGTAATCGATTTTATGTAAAAATGCTAGAATCAGAGTTTTTCCATTAACGGGAGTTTTAAGTTCTCTGTAAAATAATTTTTGTATGATCAATGCATGATTTGATGATGTATGTGTATATACATGATAATATATAATCATAACATGTTTTCTAACATCTATGTATGTTTTCAACCGTCAATTTCATATAAATATGTTGTAATTGGAGTTTTATAGTCTATAAAGTAAGAAAACATGAATATGGCTTGAAAGTACAAAAATTCATGCTTTAATTTCATATTAATCGGTAAATTGATGAATGATTATGTTTATACATGTAAAAATGAAAAGAACAAAACTTAAACGGATTGATTTAGTGTTATAACGAATCTGTAAATTGTGATTTCATGAAATTTGACGAAACTTTGAAAAATGGCAAGAACATGAAATTATTAGTTCAAATTCACTTGTTTATGTGATTTAAGTTGTCAAAAACATGCTAAGAATGTCATTAAATATTTCTGTTAAGTTCAGAACACATGAGTAATATTGAATTCATTGTTTATATGAAGTTTTGGCCTAATTTAGTTTTTTGCTGTGTTCATTCGCGAACTGCAGAATTGGATATTGGGTAGCAGTGTCATAAGTCCCCGAAGTCAGAGTTCGGCTTCGGTTAGAATTTGAATTCGGATGGCATCATATGTCTTCGGAGTCAGAGTTCAGCTTTGATCGAAGTTTGACTTCGGATGGCGTCATGTGTCTTCGGAGTCGGAGTTCGGCTTCAGTCGGAATTCGACTTCGGATGGCATCATGTGTCTTCGGGGTTAGAGTTTGGCTCCGGATGGCGTCATAACTTCGAAAGCCAAAAATTCAGAGTTCGGCTTTGGTCGAAGCTCGACTCCAGATGACGTCATGTATATTTGAATGATGATAATGAACAGAACTTAAACTCAGTTAACAAGTTATACTGAAAGTGGGAACTGAACTTATAAATGTAACTAATAAATGTTGCGAATACATATGATATGTGTGTAGGATTAAATTGAGGAACGTGATTAGTAAGCGTGTAATCTACGCACGAGGCAAGTTTCTAAACCCTATTCCTACATTGAAGAAGTTCTTAAATCTTATTATTATTGAGCAAGCTTCGTATTCTTACGTCAAACTGTTCAAGGCTCAATTATTCAAGTTTATGATTCCAAATGTAATGTTCTAATTCTTTTGAAGTATTACTTCTATTGTACAAAGTTCATTCAATTGTATAGAATTGAGATCCAATCTTTGATTTGATTATTGATATCGTTATTGCATTGAAACCTTGAATAGATAATGATTCCCTATTGATTCAACTAATCCTTAGTTGATGATTATTGAATTCTAAATTACCCTTGAAGCTAATCTAAACCAAACTTCCTTTGGTGCTGTAACAACTGAGAAAATCAGATATTATGTAAAATAATTTTATTTGAATAAATAATGAATAAAATTATAATATATGTTATTTATAACGAGTAAGCATGGTGAATGTTGTTTTATAACCTAAAAGAGGAATAATATCGTAGTATTCTGTCTAAGTGCTAGAATTAAGGTGTTTGAATTTCCAAGACGGAAATAAAAGATTTCCGTGAAATTCTCTGAAAAATACTATTCATCAATTTCTGCTTGGGAATTTTTTTTGAACTTTCGAGAAATACATAACGATAGAATGATAAGGAAGGATGGATTGACTAATAATAATTTAATTATGACAAACGCAATTTTTCACTCGCGTGCTAAGTTTGAGAATGTTAAGAAAAGTAAAGATTTGAATGAATGATGATCGTGTGATAATAAAGTTATTATACGAAGGAATGAATACGAGTATAATACGAGGTATTGTACAAGTATATATGAAAGATGACATAACAATTATGATGAATAATATACGAACTAGTATACGAGAAGAATACGAGGATTATACGTTTAAAGCTTAAACCATTTTAATGGACTAGTAGGATATGGTTATGGATTTGGCAAGCCCAAATGAATTTATGTCAAGGACCAAAGATAAGTAATGCAAGCCCAATGTTAGGCCCAAAGTAATTAAACCTAAGCCCGAACAAAGAACCGAACCTGTGGATCGAACCGATGGGTCACCGGGTAAGAAAAACCCATGGGGCAACCCATGTTGGCCCCCATGGTGAGTCATGGCTGGCCACTTGGTGGCCAAGTAAAGGAGGTGGCTTAGCTTGCAAGTATGGAATAGTAAGGAGGTGGAATAGTAAGGAGGTGGGATAATGGACCATTTTGCCCTCACTTTGCCAAGTCTATAAATAAGAAGCTATGTTGGTCATTTGTTGGTTGTTTAATTTCCACCAACACTTAGAGCAATATTATTGAGAGAAAAGTGAGAGTAAGTTCAACTAATCCAAGAAGAAGAAACAAAAGAAGTAAGTTAGAACATCAAAGGTAATGAATCCTTAACCATTAATCTTCATCTCTTCATTTGTAGTTTTGATAGAGAAGTGGATATTGGTGGAGCATGTTTCATAAGGAGTAACAAGGATGCCTATTAGTGGACGTAGACATTAATAATCATGTTACAAGTGAAATCATAATCACAGAAGTATGAACTAATGATGATCACTGAAAAATTATCTTATGTTATTAATGGACAAGTTTAAAACCATCATATGTAGGATTGGATGATATATGTTTGTTTAATATGATGGATGTATAGATAATGGAATGAGTCCATTTTGAATGGAGTAAAAATCTCATGTAACGAATTTATGGCAGAATTTACGAGATTAGACGATAATCATCGAAATCATGAAATTCTCGGAATGAAAGTCAAAAGTTGCCGATTAACTCGGAAACCTTAGTTTTCGATGGCGTACCGTAGAACTTGGTATTTAAGAGTTGTGGACTCAAGAATGGTTGAATTATGACTTAAAACGAAGAAACGAGCTATGAACATTCACGAACGTTTAACGAACGCATAATAAGAAATTTATATAGTGAATTTAATGTTAACAGATTTAGAAACGTAAGTTGTCCTAATGAAATCGTCGTATATGAGATATGTAAGATAGTGGCTTTTGAATGAGCCAATTCTGACTTATAACGATTAAGTTACGAGCTCGGAAAGGATTGGAATTGAAAAACTTAAAAAAATTCAAAGGCTCGGAAGTGGCCACAGCGCCACACCAAACTATGAACATAATGACTATGACACCATGCGGATCCCGAGACAACGATGATGAGTTGCCTGCATGACATGACATATAAGAAGGAAACTAGCATGCCTTGTGACCGGAATGGGGACAAGAATCTTTGGAGAGTTCTTGTGCACAGCCTGAGTTTTTACCAAAGGGACACGGCCTTGCATGACTCACGGTCCCTAGGCAAAAGGCAGAGAAGAATGAAAATGAATACAAAGAAGAGGAAAGTTGATTGAAGGTGAATTATGACCTTAATTAAACTTAATGTAATATCATAAAGGATGATTAAAACCTTTATTTTATCGATTAAAAGTCAGCGAAAGGTTATGAAAACATGAACACAAAGTAATACGAAAACCGTATGCACATTGAACGAATGTTTGAGTTTACTTACAATGTAATTGCTTAAGCATTGAATGAATAAGATTACTTATAACAACATGTTATAAAGTTGGAATGAACGTTAACTAACCTAATGAATGTTATTAAGTTAAGTAAATGGATAGTTAAACCGAAAAGAAGGAGAAGATAGGTTAGTGACAATATTTGTTCATTGTTATGACCTAATATGGTATGCTATGTAATTATGTGTTGTAGAATCTATAAAGACTCAAAAGAGAAGTGAATTAACAGTAGAAGATGCTAAAGGTAAGTGTTCTAAACCCTTGTTTATGTTCATTTTGGACAAGTTTTATGATTCATGTATCTTACGCTTGAATTGATATACAAAGAAGTCAAAGCCAATTCCTTCGGCTAGACTAAATGTATTTTGTGGAATTCATGTTAAATCTACCAAAATATTTTTGATATTGCTATCTTATACTGACTGTTTTGGTATAGATTTCAATCGACAGGCACGTGAGATTGCCAAAACTTAAACATAGATATATTTAATGAAGTAGTGTTGTACACCATAGAGTACTATAGGCTGATCACCTAGACATGTTCATAAGAAATGTCGGACTTACGGACTTGGTGCTGGGATATCCTTTTTAAAGAAAGAATGTAATGCTCAAGGTCTTGGACCAAAATTGAGGTTTAACATATGTTGTTCATTGTTAACATTTTAAAGAAAAGAAAAGTGCTATTTTGAATTATCTATAGTACTTCATAACTATTGATTAAGTTATAGAAGATATATATTCATATTATTCAAACAAATTGCTTAAATGAAATTGTTATACTTGCTGAGCTAGTTATGCTCATCCTTGCTTGAACCATATGAATGCAGCTAAGAATGAACGGACCGAAGGATCCAGTAAGGATAAAGGAAAGGCTAAGGCGGACAAGTAGTTGTCTTTGTAATAGTATAGTATGAATTTTATATTTATTTAATACTATGACGAAGAACATATGTAATGGTAACAAAGAACCTAGGAAGGGAAATATTATTTTGTAATATATAGAAGACATATTCACTCTTTTAAGTATTTCAATTGAATGTATATGTGAACAGTAGCACTGTGTAGCACCAATTGTCGGGTTGGAAGATACCCGGATTTGGGGGCGTCATAGGTTGGTATCAAAGCTGTAGGTTATAAAACTTAAGGGGGGGGGGGGAAGAAACTTAGGTAATAACCTTAAGAAGAGTTGAAGAATTAAAAGATGAAGTTAACCCTAAAAATGAATTAAAATGTGACATGTGTTTATAATATTCTAATGTTGTGTACTAATCAAGATAACTTGTTTTATTGTAGATGTCAGGAGATAACATGATGTATAGAGATATACACGTGGTTAGTGAAGAGTCCGTGAACCAGATAGAGATTTTACCGACACCCGTAGCTGAGTTGCCAGTGGTAGTGGTGGTTGAGTCAGAAGATTCTGAGAACTTAGGATTTACATCCTTGTTCGATGATATGTCAGAGGATGAGGTGGAGGTAGTATCGTTTAACACGGTAGTACCTAGGGAGGAGATGACTCTGGGGGAGTCAATGAAGACATTGTTCATGACGGTGTTGGATAGGAATATCTAGCTAGGGAAAGAGATCAAGGAATTAAAGGAGGAGAACCATAACATCTTGGAAGACAAGAAAGACATGAAGACATTTTGGGAGGTAGAGCATGATAAGAAGGTTTTAGTAAAGGACAAGGTCCATGAGCTGAAACACGAGGTCTTTGAGCTTAGGGAGGAGGTAAAGGCCAAGAAGCAAAAAATTGGGAAGATGTCCTATATTCATAGGAGTTCCCATGAGGATTATCAGCGACAAGTTACTGAGTATCCTGTGGAGGCAGGGCAGACTCGGCATACGATCAGTAGAGATGTGGTTGACAGTCTTTCCGATGCAGATTATGAGAATGTCGTTAGGCAAATGTAATCTAGTTAGTAACTAGAGTAAGTTTAGATATGTAAATACTATATATCTTTGTAGTGACGTAAAACCCTCTTTTGTATAATCAAAGGGTAGTCTTTTGTAAATCCCAATTTTTAGAAAGTAATTGCGGGAAGGTAATGTATTCAGCCAAGGTTGTGTAATGATGAATGATGTAGTATTATACTATAAGGAAGAAAGCATATCAATATAAGCATTTTATTGAACATGTTGTGCAATGAGTTGAGTTATTGTTTAAAAAATAAATAATGACTAATTAATAAGAAGAAAGTAATAATGGAGTGTTATTCGTTTTAACAGAAAGATGCCGCCAAGAAGAAGACAACGAAATCAGGAAGCTAATGTTAATCAACTGGAATGGGGACCGGTTAACCTGATGCAGGAGTTTGTTAACTTACTAACATGTGCTTTTAATCGGACTGGTGCAAATATACTCATAAATCCTGCGGTAGTACATACTACTATGTTTAAGGATTTTAAGAGTGTAGGTCCACCAAAGTTTAAGGAACTACGGACCCTATAGAAGCCCAAACTTGGGTAAAAGAGATTGAGAAGGCATTTGTAATTGAAAATGTCAAAGAGGGGCAGAAGACTTATTTTTCCACCTACATGATGAAGGGAGGGGCCAACTTCTGGTGGGAGGCGAACCAGGCTAGGGCTGGAGTGGAGAATATAACGTGGAGACGGTTCAAGGAGATCTTTTTCGAGAACTATTTCCCCACGAGTATGCAGGGTAGGATGGAGATGAGATTCTTATATTTAAAATAAGGGGACATGATTGTTCCCCAATATGCTACCAAGTTTAATGAACTAGCGAGATTTGCTCCACATCAGGTGGATACGGAGGCGAGAAAGGCGCGAAGATTTGTACAGGGCTTGAAACCCTGGCTCTATAGTTGGATATCAATGTTTTAATGTAATTCCTTTGGAACCATTCTAGAGAAGGCGATAATTGCCGAGGGTGGTAATGAGGCTTTAAGCCAATACCACAGAGAGAAGAAGAACAAGAGTAAGGTTGATGGGGAGTGAGAGCGGAGGAGGAGCGATTGGGGGGTGGCGAAGCAAAAGCGGAAGGCTTTTAACTCTGGGAATACCAGAGTAAAACAAGGAGATCCTATGAAGAGGATGGAGGCATGTAAGAATTATGGGAAGACTCACTTAGGAGTCTGTCTCAAAGGTAAAGCTGTGTACTATAACTGTGGACAAGAAGGGCACATTTCGCCTAACTGTCCAAGTCCGAAGAAGAATCACGGATGTTTCGTATGTGGCATAATGAAGGCCAAAGAAACTTACCAAGTGAATTAAAAGAGAAATAGTTTAATAAGGGAAAGAATTAATTATGTGTAACTGTATAATTCGACGTATAAAATGAATAGACTCTATAACTAGTAGTATTACCAATTTGGAAGTTAATTCATGTTATGTGAAACTATTATGGTGATAGTGGTCGGAACTGGCATAAAGCTAAACCAATTTGGCATTGTGGGGGATCGGTAGCATTGCGCTCTCCTATGATACAAAAGCTGGCGCAATGTTGTGCGATGCCGATTAAGGAAAAGTTTGTTATTATTGTAGAAATGATATGGAACAATGTTGTAATATGTGACATTATTAAAATCATATGATAAGAGTGCATTTAATGACATGAAGTACCAAGTAGCACAATAAAATCATGTGTGGCCTTTTGTTACAGAAATCATTAATTAACGGTGCATCTCAGAAAATCTGCATTAAATATTAAATTATGTGGACCCAATGTACATGGATTATATGATATGGGTACATACTAAATCCCTAAATTTTTGTATTGTAGTAGCATTAACACATTAAAATCATATTTTTGAAATCAAAGAAACCAAACTAAGCATTATTTAACCAAGTTGCTGAGCTTTTAAACCATTATCCCAAAATCAGTTACCAAACAGTGTTCTATATCTCCTTTACGTGATTTGCTAAGCTGTGAATAGTAAGCTATAATGGAGGTTATCATTTCTATGTAAATGGCTGGGAGTGGTGGTTGAACAACCTTTCCATAACCATTGTGTTCTTCTTCCTCCTTATGGACTCAGACTTTAGTGTAAAGTAAGTAACTGGTCATGTATTCTTCTATATAAGGCAACTTCATTTCTCATTCTCCCGTTACTGTAAAATTGTCTGTTAATTTCCTAGAATTAAAGTCTGAGTTGCTTGTTGTTTAAGGAGGAGTTTAGCAATTACAGAAGGTAGAAACTAAGATAACTAAGCTTCTAAGAAGGTAAATTCTTGTTTTTAATCCTTAATTCCAAATTTGGCAAATCATAGAAATTCTACTCAATTCTTATGAAATTGATTTGGAAATTTATTACCAAAGTGTTTATGAAGTGCGTATACATGTATGTAACCTTTAATAATGAACTTGAGCATGTTTAGAATGATAAAATTCAAAGTTGGTTTGATACTCTGCAAAACAGAGCTCTTTTCTGGTTCTGTCCAGGAAAGGCCCAACTGCTACCTTGATTTGTACTTAGAGGTCTTGTATATTTCTACTTATTCCCAGAACAGATTCTGAATTTTGTTGTACTATGTTGTTTCTAACATGGTATTATGACATATACATGCATGAAAAGAAGTATAACATGTGGTATAAAGTTTTTTTTATGAGATATGAATTGTCCAACATGATTTAGTAGGAGTTTTATAAAAAAAACTTAAAGCTTCAAAAATGAACTTTAATAAAAACTCATATTCTACAAATTCTGAGCACAATAGTATACATATATGACTAGTTTATGGACATTAAGGAGAATGGGTTATGATATAAGGTTCCTTTGTTCATGACCAACTTGTTTAGGCTTTGAGATAAATGACTTTTGCAAATAAAACTTGACATATTGAAACTAATATCCATGAATACCACATGAAGTATGTTCTGACTTTGTAAGTATGCAAACATGACTTAACTACACATGAAAAGTGATTTAAAGATGTTTTGTATGTGTTAGATTACATTGTTCAAGTTTAAAATGATTTCAAAAGAAAACTCGAATATTTACAAACTAAGTTGTATTTATGTGAGTAGTTAAGTTCTGAAGTTTTAAGATGGCATTTTTATGTTCATTGTGTCTCTAAACATGATTCTTATGTGTTAGACATAATGAAAGTTAACCAAGCATGAGTTTAAACATGTTTTAAAGTGATAAACGATGCTAGCTATAAATAAATAATGTGAACAATTGCGAGCATGTATATTACAGTTTTATGAACTTCTCACATGTACATATGGTTAACCTAGTAGGCCTTGTGGTTCTATGACCCTATTTGGCCTAATACGTTAGAAATCCCAAACTAAGACCATGACATGTAAAGGTGAACTTAAGATGGTCATACGTGTATGTAAAGTCCTCTAGCATGTATGGATGATAAGTTTAATTGTCTTAGTGTGCTAAAGAATGGGACAAAAATAGGAAATGCAAAGGACAACTCTGGTCAGGCTAGAGGACAGCGCAGCTGCGCCATCCCTAAGCCTAACCAGGGCGCAACTGTGCCACCCTGTAGTGAAGACTGCCTAAATTATTTGTGATCTGAGATATGGTGTATGCTTGTATTGTTGTCTTAATCTGCAATACATGTCTAAATACAGTATTCAAAGTATTAATAAGCATGCCAACGATAGAATCATATGTTTGATGTGATAACCAGGGATTTCGAATAATCCAAATTTCACGATTTTTTTTTATTTAATATTGACTGTTAATATTGTATTGTGTATCTGTGATATGAGTATCGAGAATTAGTCAATTTGTGTATTAACTGAGAAATTAGAGTAGAGTTGTGCTTAACAGCTTTAGAAACCCTAACCCTAAGATCATATAGGGATTCGACAAAAAATGCAATTTTAATAAGAGAAGCTAAGGTAACCTAATTAGAAATTAGGAATGAAAAATTAAATAACCTAAGGGTTATGATACGGGAGAATATTAGTATATAAAATATATATTAATTCTAAGGGATTTATTTTATATATCTCGGTTAATTAATTTTATAACCTAATTATAGCAAGTCTAATTGGGTTAAGGAAATAAATGTGCATGAGTAAGAATTTATGTTATAATTGAGGAAATGAAAACCCTAATTAAATGATTTGAGTTGGATAAGAATTAAGGTATGGCACTATGTAAATTTTATAGCCCAAGTGTTGGCCTAATGAAATTGGTTAGAGGCCAAGCAATACATTAATTGAGTGGCCCAACTTTTAGCCCAATTGAGAGGGGGTATTATGGACCTTATGTATGCTAAATAAGAGATAAAAAGTAAGCAAAATTGGGAGCATAATAAGGCCACATGGCCGGTTATTAGAGAGGAAAAAGGAGGGGGGAAGAATGTAATGATTGCCTACTTTAGTTGGTGAATAACTCCTACCTACTCCTCTTATGTGTCATCTTTTTATTTTGCCAACATATTTGTTCAAGCTTGCAAGCAACCACTCAGTAATTGAGTGGGAGAGAGAAGAGCTAGATATGTTAGTAGATTAGGGATAGATATACCAAGTATATCTATACTTACTTTTCCAACAATCCAAATCTAAGTCTTATCTTTTTCTTTTCATCTTATTTTCTAACATAAACTAAGAAAGAAAGAGAGAGACAAGAGAAAGAGAGAGAGCTACCATTCGGTAGCTCCAAGAGGAGGAGAAGAGAAGACTTTGATCTTCATACACCCAAGATCCATCTCATATTTTTGAAGGAGAAAAAAAATCAAGCAAAGGTATAAACCCCTTTTTATTTATGTAATTTTTGATTACTGTAAATCAAACCTTGAATCTATAGTTCTAAACTCAAAAACCATGTATATATATTTTGATGAGTGTTTTGTGTGTAGATCTACCCTTATTGGGTGTTGATTTGGTTGAAATCAAAAGGAATAGAAAAATAGAATTATCCGAAAAGCTTAAACTTCAAAGTATGATCTAGCTTTTGATTTTTGAAATCTATGATGGATATTTGTGATTTATGTTCTTGGGATGCTAGATCTATGTATGAAGGATAAAAACCCTTTGGAATCACTCAATTAGGTTGAATATTGAGCAAGTTATGAAATTTATCCCAAACTACTCAAAGCTAAGAAAACTGTTAGAATAACAGTTTTGACCAGCCACTTCCGGGTTAATTTCCGGGAGCTTAACATGTCCAAATATGGATTGTGATTGATGAAAATTGTATATCGGAAAGATATGAATCCAACAAAATTGATGGATTGTTAATTGGAGTTATAGATTTCATTTTATTTAAGTTTTAGTAAAGGACTCCAAAACTGCTAAAGGACAAAAGTAACTGTCCAAAATTTTAAAGGGGATGTTTCGGCCACTTAGTTTATGAGATAAATTCTGGACTTTTGGGACATGAAAATATATGGTATAAAGTACATGTTGTCCAAAAATGAGCTCATTCTGACTTAAAACGACCAAGTTATGACCATTTCAAGTTTTGTGATTTTCTGACGAAAACGGCTATAACCGGAGTTCTATAACTCCGATGGCCACAAAATTTATACTGGAGGCTCATGTTAACACATAAGATTGTGTCAAGATATGGGGATTTCTGGAGTTGAGCATGACGGGGCTAAATTCTTAAGCTACACACTAGGAATGATTTTTGAAAAATACTAAAGGAGGTTGAAAAATTATGGAAAAATACTTTCTGTGTATGAAATATATGTATATATGTTTGGACAAAGGATAGAAAAATAATAAGTTGATTTGGTGTTTTTGTGAAAAGGATATGGAATCGACTTCTTTGAATTGAATAATTTATGAATCCGGTTCTTTGGATTGAAAAAGCGATTCTTGAATTGAAAATATGTTGAATCCAAACTAACTTTGGATTGCGATTTAGATTCTTTGGATTTGGAATTCGGAGTTCTTTGGATTTGGAATCCGAGTTCTTTGAGTTGGAAATTTAGTTGCTAGGCGTAGAATCCGAGTTCTTTGGATTCGTATTTGACTTTATTAGATGTTAAAGATTAACTTATGGCTGAAAAAGGTAAGTGTTAAATCATAATGTATATGATATAGTGATTAAAGAATTATCAAAAGATGATAATAAAGCTAATGTTGTAAGGTGTTATCTAATATTTAATTATGTGATTAAGTGTTAGATAATTGATTGATAAAGTAATTGTATTATGATACAAAGTGTGATATCTTAATTAAAAGACCAATCTTATTAATGATAGGTCTACAAAAAAGTTAACTTAAATTGCGTAGCGATGTCAAACGAATCGAGTAAGTTCCTAACTCGACCTTGAGTTAATATTGTTTAATTATTATTGGTGGTTAATTATTGCTAATTAGACCACGTCCAGGGATTTATTGTTGATATTTCGCAGTTAGTGCATGTTTAATAATTCAAATTGAATTACTGATTTGGAATATATACATTCGTAGAATAACTGTTGTTGGATATTCATATCCGTAGAAGCTAGAATTGACAGTATAGATAATTCTTGTTTATTGTCAAGATTATATTGAGAAATGTCTTAGCCAATTATTCTGGTTAGACAAACATTTGTTAGAACTTGATAGGTTCGAGAAGAGAAGAGATGAGAATTTAATTATTATTGATAGATCAATGCCAGTTCTTTCGGCTAGATCAAAAAAGAAAACTTGATAGGTTTGAGAAGAGAAGAGAAGAGAAGAAAATAGAATTTGAAATCACAGTATTTCGTTCTTAAATTAAAATCTTGATTCTAAGACTGAGAAGACAACCTTTTATATAAAAGGGAATATTTTGATCGTATATTCGATATTTGCGCGCGACTTAAGTATTATGCATAATATAGGGTACAAAGAGTTGGCCGGCTTTGAGTACTTGCAGAGGGGTATGATTTAATCTTTATGGTTAACTGATACACTTGAGTATATATCAATGTAAATCTTTGATAGATACCCGAGAAGATAAGTTCAAGATCTTGTGTGATCACTCAACATAAATATAGAAAACAATCCACTTTGTTATTGCGCATAATAGATTCTTGATTATTCCTTTGAATACCGTAGAAACATTGAAAGCGTTGTACTCTTTTATTATTGAATTATTGTGTTGTATAGAATACGAGAAGACTTATTGTTGAATAACGATTTGTTCAGCTTTTTCAAAGTTCCCCGAACTTTGGTTTCATTCTATCAAAATAGATAGTACATTGTTTTGAATTCTTATACATTTATTGTATGTCTTAACTTATGAACAAATTTGTTGCTCACCCTTGCTAAATAAAACTTTTCAATACTAGGGACGAAGTGGCGAGGAGGTCTTCTACGAAGGATAAAAGCAAAGGCATAGTTATTAATTAGTTATGATTAACATATTTATTATGTTGTATTGTAAGCCCTTTTTGTATATCTAAAGGGGTATGTTTGTAATGTTAAGGTTAGTAGACACAGGATTAATGTATTAACAACATATGTTAATGTGGTATGTATTACTATTCATATATTAATGGGTAGTTAGATTTATTATATTGTGGATCGTTAACACCAAACTGAAATTCGGGTAACTTGGATTTGGGGGGCGTCATGAGTTAGTATCGGTATGGGTTATAAACCTTAAGTGGGGTGGGGAAAACCCTAGGATTATAACCATGGCGAGATAGAGAATACTCATTTAGAGTACTAAGTGAGGGATTGCAGAAGCGTATCGATAGTGAGATAAGTGGACACATAGTGCGAGGAGTGTGTACTGGTGAAATACTAATCAAGTTATTTAAACTGATTGTAGGATGTCGGGAGAAGATAAGATGAGTACGGAGATGCCATTAGTCGTCGCACCGGTGCCGATGGTCGAGGTGCTAGTACAGAGCGAGTTTGTTGAAGAAGTGGGAAAGGATGAACCCATGGTTAATCTCGAGAGTGATCATGATGATTATCCCGAGATGTATCTGAGTAGTGATGAGGAGACGGAGTCTAAAGAAGCTAAGGTGGAGTTAAAGAATGAGATCAAGGATGGTGAACAAGATCAGCTATCTGCAGAAGTCCAGGAACTCCGGAGTAAGGTATTTCTCTTAGAGGAGTTATGGAAGACGGAGCGGGCGTTGCGTGAAATGACTGAAGAACGGAACGAGCTGAAAGCACAGGTGGAGAGAATGAAGGCCGAAGGTGATGGATCATCTGAAGGAGCCAGCAAGAAAGATAAGAAGAAGAGAAAGAGGAACAACGACAACAACAACTCTGGAAATTCAAACCCGAAGAAGAGGCAAGCCTGTAGCAAGTGCGGAAAGACTCACGTGGGAGAATGCATGATGTGGAAGAATGTGTGCTTCAACTGTAAGCAGGAAGGAAATATCTCTTTGCATTGTCCTAAGCCTAATTTGAAGAAGTGTTTTTCCTGTGGGAAAATGGGGCACAGATTCAACAAGTGTCCCAGCAAGAAGAAGACGGGTGAAGGGAGTGGACGTTAGATAACTTAGATATAAGTTGTAGTATCTTTTGGTAGAAGTTTCTGATATTAAGTGTTGTAATATCGAGAATGATGCTTAAGCATATGTAAATATATGTTTTTATGAATGAAATATTTATTTTCTATATGAATATAAGATTAAGATTAATTTGTAAGTTCTTAAAACTCATACTTATGGTAAGTTCATGACTCATAATTATATGAAATATTTTGGACCCTCAGCGAATGGACGCGAAAGGTCTGACTAGGATAAGTTCATGCACTCATATAATTGTGGCAAGTTACTGAACTCATAAGTGTGGTAAGTTTGATGAACTGGAAATAGTAATGTGAAAATGGAAAATGTCAACTTTTTGTGTAAAGTTGGATAATTGCAGCTTTTGTAAAGTTGAGTATGTTAATCCTAAAATTATTTTAAAAAGGGATAGTAATATGTGTTAAGTACTATATGTACTATGTGCTATTTAAATAAATATGCGATTACATGAGAACTATGTGTTGAATTCTTATTGTGTTTAGAATTTGTATAGGGAAAGAGAATTAATATAAGATTTTTATTTAAATCAGATCATGCCACCTAGACGACAGAATCAAAATCAAAGAGAAGAGTAGTCGGTAAATAACGAAGGAGGTCAAGCGGACCCGATGCAGAATTTCGTAGACATGCTAGCCCAAACTATGGAAAATAGAGCTCCAGCCATGGGAAGAGCGAGGAATCAGCCATCAGATAGATTGACTAATTTTAAGGACTTTAAAGCGGTAGGACCGCCTGAATTCAAGGGAACCACAGATCCGATTGAAGCATAGACTTGGGTAAAAGAGATGGATAAAGCATTCGTCATTGTGCGAGTGGCAGAAGAGTAGAAGATGACTTTTGTGACATACTTAATGAAGGGAGAAGCCAATTACTGGTGGGAGACCAATCATGCGAGAGCTGGAACAACTATAGTAACATGAACCAGATTCAAGGAACTGTTCTTTGAGAACTACTTCTCACCGAGTATGTAAGCTCGGATGGAGGTTAAGTTCTTGGAATTGAAGCAGGAAAATATGTCTGTTTTAGAGTATGCTGCCAAATTCAACGAATTGGCGCGATTTACCTCATCGGTGGACATGAAGCAAGAAAAGCAAGAAGATTTGAGAGCAATTTGAAACCGGGGATATTCAACAAGGTAGCAGTGTTGTTGCGAAATCAATCGTTCATGGCTTTATTGGAGAAGGGTTAATTCTTTGAAGGAGGAGGCGAGGGTGCATCTCAATTTTATCGAGGAAAAGAAGAAGAAGAACAATGATGGAGTAAAGCGGTGGTGGTAGTAATCGGAATAAAAGGAAGTGGGTGAGAATACCTGATCCAGGCGGCATGATAGAGGGAATAAGAAAGGAGGAGAGCCTTGTGCGAATTGTGGGAAGAATCATGCAGGTGTTTGTTTGAAGAAGAAGGGAGTCTGCTATAACTGCGGGTAAGAGGGGCACATGTCGCCCAATTGTCCCAATTCGAAGAAGATACAAGGTTGTTATGCCTGTGGATCAACTGATCATCTGGTTCAGAATTGTCTTAAGAAAAATGCGGAGAAGGAAAGTGCCAACAAGGGACCCGGTGGTGGAACCTTGGCAATCCGAGGACCTGTACAGCTAGGAAGATCAACGGCCCATACATTCAACATGACAGCACAGGAGGCAGTGGTTACTTAGGAGGTGGCAGCAGGTAACGATTTCATTTAGAACTTAAATTACACGAGTAATATGAGTCAGATATTTCTGTGAACTATTTTCTTTTATAGATTCAAGTCACATGTTAGAATTTGAAACACAAATTAATATTGTTTTGATAAAAATGAATTGATGATACAACTTTAAAAGATTGTAGAGAATAAGAAAGCGGTGATTAGAGGGCGAGAATCCTTTTAAGGAGGGGTGAATGTGATAACCGAGGATTTGAATAATCCAAATTTCATGAATTTTTTTATTTAATATTGACATTATTTATTAATATTGTATTGTGTATATCATGTCTGAGTATCGAGAATTAGTCAATTTGTGTATTGACTGAGAATTAGAGTAGAGTTGTGCTTAACAGCTTTAAAAACCCTAACCCTAAGATCATATAGGGATTCAACAGAAATTGCAATTTTAATAAGAGAAGCTAAGGTAACCTAATTAGAAATTAGGAATGAAAAATTAAATAACCTAAAGGTTATGATACGGGAGAATATTAGTATATAAAATATATATTAATTCTAAGGGATTTATTTTATATATCTCGGTTAATTAATTTTATAATCTAATTATAGCAAGTCTAATTGGGTTAAGGAAATAAATGTGCATGAGTAAGAATTTATGTTATAATTGAGGAAATGAAAACCATAATTAAATGATTTGGGTTGGATAAGAATTAAGGTATGGCACTATGTAAATTTTATAGCCCAAGTGTTGGCCCAATGAAATTGGTTAGAGGCCAAACAATACATTAATTGAGTGGCCCAACTTTTAGCCCAATTGAGAGGGGGTATTATGGACCTTATGTATGCTAAATAAGAGATAAAAAGAAAGCAAAATTGGAAGCATAATAAGGCCACATGGCCGGTTATTAGAGAGGAAAAAGGATGGGGGAAGAATGTAATGATTGCCTACTTTAGTTGGTGAATAACTCCTACCTACTCCTCTTATGGGTCATCTTTTTATTTTACCAACATATTTGTTCAAGCTTGCAAGCAACCACTTGGTAATTGAGTGGGAGAGAGAAGAGCTAGTTATGTTAGTAGATTAGGGATAGATATACCAAATATATCTATACTTACTTTTCCAACAATCCAAATCTAAGTCTTATCTTTTTCTTTTCATCTGATTTTCTAACATAAACTAAGAAAGAAAGAGGGAGAGCTAACATTCGGCAGCTCCAAGAGGAGAAGGAGAAGAGAAGACTTTGATCTTCATACACCCAAGATCCATCTCATATTTTTGAAGGAGAAAGAAAATCAATCAAAGGTATAAACCCCTTTTTGTTTATGTAATTTTTGATTACTGTAAATCAAACCTTGAATCTATAGTTCTAAACTCAAAAACCATGTATATACATGTTGATGATTTTTTTGTGTGTAGATCTACCCTTATTGGGTGTTGATTTGGTTGAAATCAAAAGGAATAGAAAAATAGAATTTTCCGGAAAGCTTAAACTTCAAAGTATGATCTAGCTTTTGATTTTTGAAATCTATGATGGATATTTGTGATTTATGTTCTTGGGATGCTAGATCTATGTATGAAGGATAAAACCCCTTTGGAATCACTCAATTAGGTTGAATATTGAACAAGTTATGGAATTTATCCCAAACTACTCAAAGCTAAGAAAACTGTTAGAATACCAGTTTTGACCAGCCACTTCCGGGTTAATTTCCGGGAGCTTAACATGTCCAAATATGGATTATGATTGATGAAAATTATAGATTGGAAAGATACGAATCAGGCAAGTTCCCTAACTCAACCTTGAGTTAATATTGTTTAATTATTATTGGTGATTAATTATTGCTAATTAGACCACGTCTAGGGATTTATTGTTGATATTTTGCAGTTAGTGCATGTTTAATAATTCAAATTGAATAACTGATTCGGAATATATACATTCGTAGAATAACTGTTGTTGGATATTCATATCCGTAGAAGCTAGAATTGACAGTACAGATAATTCTTGTTTATTGTCAAGATTATATTGAGAAATATCTTAGCCAATTATTCTGGTTAGACAAACATTTGTTAGAACTTGATAGGTTCGAGAAGAGAAGAGATGAGAATTTAATTATTATTGATAGATCAATGCCAGTTCTTTCGGCTAGATCAAAAAAGAAAACTTGATAGGTTTGAGAAGAGAAGAGAAGAGAAGAAAATAGAATTTGAAATCACAGTATTTCGTTGTTAAATCAAAATCTTGATTCTAAGACTGAGAAGAACAACCTTTTATATAAAAGGGAATATTTTGATCGCATATTCAATCTTTGCGCGTGACTTAAGTATTATGCATAATATAGGGTACAAAGAGTTGGCCAGCTCTGAGTACTTGTAGAGGGGTAAGATTTAATCTTTATGGTTAACTGATACACTTGAGTATATATCAATGTAAATCTTTGATAGATACCCGAGAAGATAAGTTCAAGATCTTGTGTGATCACTCAGCATAAATCTGGAAAACATTCCACTTTGTTATTGTGCATAATTGATTCTTGATTTTTCCTTTGAATACCATAGAAACATTAAAAGCGTTGTACTCTTTCATTATTGAATTATTGTGTTATATAGAATACGAGAAGACTTGTTGTTGAATAATGATTTGTTCAGCTTTTTCAAAGTTCCCCGAACTTTGGTTTCATTCTATCAAAATAAATAGTCTGTTGTTTTGAATTCTTATACATTTATTGTATGTCTTAACTTGAGGAGCAAATTTGTTGCTCACCCTTGCTAAATAAAACTTTTTAGCTAGGGGACGAAGTGGCGATGAGTCTTTGCGAAGGATAAAAAAAGGCATAGTTATTAATTAGTTATGATTAACATATTTATTATGTTGTATTGTAATCCCTTTTTGTATATCTTAGGGGTATGTTTGTAATGTTAAGGTTAGTAGACCTGGGATTAATGTATTAACAGCATATGTTAATGTGGTATGTATTACTATTCATATATTAATGGGTAGTTAGATGCTATTATATTGTGGATCGTGAACACCAAACTCAGGGGTCCGGTAACCCGGATTTGGGGGCGTCACATTTGAGATGTGTTTATAAACTTTCAAATGTTAAGTCAAAAGATAATTAAGAACTATGTTATTTGATTTCATAGTCTTGCAAACTGATTTTGTGTTATGTGTACGTGATGACATACGTAGGGAATTATAAGACTAATTTTGACTCTTATTATGCATTTGAACTTACATATCATGTATGAGTATTGAATATACGTAACTAATGAATATCCTATACGTGTAACAATGTTATAATAGGATTCAAAAAGTGTTGATTAGCTATACTTTGTTAAACTACGCTTGAGGCAAGTATCCTAAACCTGTGCATTTACTTTATGCAAGGAATCTATGATTATGGAAGTTTCTAACTTACACAACTTTTAATATTGTGCAAGTATCTAAACCTTATCTCTTTGATGCAAGTTCATAACCCTATTCTTTATGGAACATTACTCAAGCTTGTGCTATTATTGGTCGTACAAGTAAACCATTGAAAGTATGATTCATGTCTTATGACTTAATGCTTCGTAGCTTAGAGATAAAGTTGTTTACATTTTTTTCGAACATTGATTTCGGATGTTGAACTTATAATTGTTCGTATATACTTTGAAAGAGAGTGGTCTAGGCCATTTGATTTGGCTAGACCTAAATCATTAATTTGAAAGATATCCAAACCAATCAAATTGGTGCGGACTCTTATAATTGACTGAGATGAACAACCCTCCTTACAGGGGAAACTATATAATTATCGGGAGACCGATGTACGCACATGAGTATGATTAAATGCTATGCATAATGTAGGGTACTTTAGGCTGATCACCTGTTGTACTCATTTTTGTTGGATTTTCAGTATAATACAGTTAATTCTAGTAGAAGTTCATAGTCCTTAGTGACTGCTCAGTATTCATTGTTTTGAAATCTTGAAATGATTAAGTATTGAATCTTATTAATATCATTCAGTCCATATATAGTGACCTTTATTGAGAATTATTGATAATTCCTGAACTATTATTCACTGTCATACCCTTGAGATTTGAACTCTATAAATGATCACCTTTATTGCGATATTATTTGCTGGGCAAATTATTTCTCATCCTTGTTTTCCTTAAAACTTTCAGTTAAGGCAAAATGTGGTGAACCCTCGGGCAAGGGCAAGGGTAAAGAGAAGGCTTCATAATAACTTAATTTCCTAGTGTTAGGAATTTACTATTATTATGTTGTATAAGACTTAGTTACTATGATGTAATAAACTATGTTTAAATTAAGTTGTATTGATGTAGTAGTGGTTACGAAACCTTAGGACGTGAATCGTTATATTAAATAAATGTAATCTTTTCTGTTATTTCTGTTGCATGAGATGTTATTTAATTATTAGATTTGTAGCACGTGGTGAATCAAATTCGAGATGTGAGTGGTCTGAATTTAGGGGCGTCACAAGAACTCCTGAAAGAAATCACGGCGACATAAGCTTGCCACGACAAAAGAAGGGAAAAATTCTCAAGAGTCCTTAACTCAAAAAATAGGAGCCCAACGACAAACAAAAGGTTTAGCAAATGGAATCTACATAATCAAACATGTCAACTTGCGCTAAGTCTTCACAAGTCGAGGACTCTACACCAAAGTTCAAATCTGGGCAGTGAAGGAATGGGCCCCACCGTCCAGGGACGTCGGTGACCCATGTCATCATTCCAGCCGAGTCGTGAATAAAAAGCAAAAGGAATTGTGGCACATGCGCCCAACAGCTAAAAGAAACTCCAAATATCCTCAGAAAGGGTGAGGTATGTTTTTACATCTAGTCAATTCAATTAAGCATGTGCATCAACCTAGGACAATAGACTCCTAAGGAAAAATTTAGATCATCACATCAAACATGGTCAGCACATGTGCAACTGTGCTATATCAGCGCACATCTCCATTAAAAAAAAGTTTAGCATGCATCCCTAGTAGAGTTAAATATGCGTGTCCATTAAATACCCAGACTTAAGAAAATTTTGTCATTGTAAACTATCATTCCAGTAGGCATCGAGATAATTTGGTGATCAACCGTTGTTAACTACCGGGTGAGGGTAGGCGCAGATTATCGACTACCAACGAGGTAGGTCTAGTTTCGACTACCGAGTTGATAGCAAGGTAGGCATTTTTTGCCAACTATCAGTAGGGTAGGCACCGTTGTCAACTACCAGTAGGGTAGACACTGTTGTAAACTACCAGCGTAGACATCGGAAAGGTCTGGTGATTTGAGAACATCATCCCTAACAGAGATGTAGAAAATAACTCAATTTATCTTCATCAAACAAGCATCGGCAACATCGACGAAAATCAAAACGTTAGAGTCAACATCAGCATAAGCATCAACAACGCTGATGAAAATCAAATCGTTGGAGTCAACACCAGCATAGGTATCAGCAACACTGATGAAAGATAACCGTTAGAATTAGCCCCAACATAGGCATCAACAATAACCAGCAACACTGATGAAAGATAACGCTGATGATGTACGATTTGCAAAGTGAAATTTGCGAAGTATAATTTGCAAAAATATTTTATCATTCATCATACCATTCATTGCATTGGATCAGTAAATTTATCTTGTTATATTTTAAGTGTCTAGTAAATCTTTATCATGTTCATTCCATTGCATTGCATAAATATGATAAAGAAGGGCATCTGTAGACACTCGAAATTTTGTTTTCCTGGTACTAACCCTGTATGAGGGCAAAAATGTATTTTTACATCTCAGAGCAACCTCGAGAAGAGGTTACAACAACCATCAACCATGGACATATCCCCGTAGAACATCAAATCAACCTTGGAGATCAACCCTAAGGAAAAGAAAAGTTCGCAGCAGTCAAACCCCAGAGATAACCTCGAAGGACAGTCAAAATCCACATTAATCCGGAAGACAACCCCGGGAGGGAAAATATGTAGCGTCCCAAAATTTTGGTACTAATCACCACGAACCTGGTACATCATTTCTATAACTATTGCGGAAGATCTAAACATAAATTGTTTATACAATAATCTTTACAACATAATCCACAAGGTTGATAACCTTAACTTAATACACATATTCATATACTACAGGAGTTACAATATTATTTGCTAATTTTGGACTTTATCTTTGTCTTTGCTTGTATCTGAAGTTTTCGTTTTAATCTTAAATGTTTATCATGATATAGCAAGGGTGAGCAACAAATTTGCCCAGCAAGTTTAAGTTCAAAGAAAGATATATCATGATTAAAAGAATGAATAATAATTTGACAAACTTTCAACAATATAATAATTGTGAAAGAAAATGAATCAATTTTTATAACTGAATGACTAAGACAATAAAATGAATAGCCAACAATGAACATAAACAACTTTAACTGAACCAAATGGTAATGAAGGTGATCAACCTTTCATACCTGATGAACATGTGCAACATATACAATGTGCGAATCAATAAATAATAGATGTGGTAAATCAACAATGATTAACCACGAACATGTTTTACAACAACAACTCGAGTTTGAGTTAGGAAACTTGCACTATAAAAGTATAGTTTAAGAAACTTACACAATAAAAGTATAGGAACTTGCCTGAATTGTAGATTACTGCTACGCAAAGCTAATTTAGCTTTAGTTGAAAGACCTATTATTGATAATATCGATCTCTCAATTAGAATAATATCATCACATACACTACTGTTAATTACAATCATTATACAACTTAAACACTTATCACATAATCAATATTAGATTACTCCTTAAAACATCATTATTATTATTATCGTCCTTTAATAATTCTTTAATCACTATATCATATACATTATGATTTAACACTTTAATCGTATGTATTATAAGTTCTTCTTTAATATCTAATAAGTCAAATACTAATCCGGCAACCTGGATTATACAAACATACCAATCCAACAACGCAGATTGCAATCCAGCAAACCAGATTGCAATCCAGCAACCTGGATTCCAAATCCAGCAACCTGGATTCCAAATCCAAGAAACTAAATTGCAATCCAGCAAATTGGATTTCAATTCCAGCAACCAGATTGCAATCCAGCAAGTTGAATTCAACAGATTTTCAATTGCAAGCCTGGATTCATTAATTTTTCAATCCAGCAAGCTGAATTCATTATCTCTTTTCACAAAAATACCAAATCAACTTATTACTTTTTTATCCTTTGTGCAAACATATATACATATATTTCATACACAAAAAGAATTTTTCTATAATTTTTCAACTCCCTTTAGTATTTTTCAAAAATCATTTTTAGTTCGTAGGTTAAGAAATTAGCCTTCTCATGATCAACTCCAGAAATTCCCATCTCTTTACATAATCTTATACGTGTTAACGTGAGCCTCCAGTTTAAATTTCGTGGCCATCGGAGTTATAGAACTCTAGTTATAGCCATTTTTGTCAGAAAATCCTAAAAATTGAAATGGCCATAACTTGGTCATTTTAAGTCGGAATGAGCTCATTTTTGGATAGGAGCTAACTTATGTCATATATTTTCATATTCCAAAACGAAGGAATTTAATTAATAAATTAAGTGGCCAAAAATGCCATTGCAAAATCTAGAACAATAGGTTTTTTTAAAAAAATGACTTTTTCGTACTTTGCTAAAAACAGTCCATACAGAAATCTATAACTCCTTTTTCAGTGATTCCACTTGGAAATGTTAGAAAACTTATCATATTATCATCCCAATGTTTTCCATAATTTTTGAATGTCAGAAAAATAATGAAACTACCCCTAGAAATGACTAGACCAAAACAGTCTATTTTCTTTTTTAAAAATGAAAGTATTTTTGCTAAAACAATCACTACGACTTGTGTAATCAACATTTTTGAGTGCTACCACTTGAGTGTAGTATTTAAATTACATATATAGAACCTCTCTTTGACGGATCACAAAAAGAAGGAGTAGATAAAAAATGGTAGAAATCCAAAGTACATAAAAATTATGGTTTTCTAAATTAGAAAAATTACTTTTCTCCCTTTTGATTTACAAGCAAATCAACACCCAAAATGGGTATATCTAAACATAAAATACTCATCAACAAGTAAATACCAAGTTTTTGAGTTTAGAAATATATATTCAAGTTTTGATAATCAAAAATACATTAGCAAAAGGTATTTATACCTTTTATTCTCATGCTCTCCTCCTCCTCCCTTCTTCTTCTTCTTCTTCTTCTATACAAGATGGCTATGGAGCTAGGAGACTTTGAAGAAAACTCGTTCTCCTCTCCTTCTATGGCTGTCGAATGGCCTCTCTCTCTCTCTCTCTCTCTCTCTCTCTCTCTCTCTAGTTCTTAGTTATATGAAAGAAATAAGATGAAAGAAAGAAAATAAGATAAACTTCTTTTATTAGATATAGATATATAATAAATATCTATACTCATACTCCTTTTTCTCTTCTCATTCACCAGCCATGTGGCCCATTCTCTTAGTCTATTTGGTTTAATTAATGATTAGCAAGAAATGAAAGAGAATGATTTTTTTTAATGTATGGTAAATATAGTATAAATAAGAGATATATCCATACACATCATCCTTTTATCTTTTAGGCTTTTAAATTAGTTTTTTGGGCCATAATAAAATTAACATATTTCAATACTTTCCATTTTATTGCTTATTTAGTGTACTAAATGTCCAAAATGCCCATCTTTAATTGGGCTACAAGTTTGGGACACCATTTTAATCTTTTGGGCTTTCACTTTAATTTTTTGGGCCATGTAAGTTAACATAGTCCAACACTGTTAATTTTATCCTACCCTAATCTTTTAATTAGGGTTTCCATTCACTCAATTATAATTTAAATCCTTACTTACATACACTTAATTTTTTAACCTAATTAAAATTGATTTAATTAGGTTATAAAATTAATTAATTGAGATATAGAAAGTAAATCTCTTAGAATTAGTATATATTTTAAATACTATTATTCCCACATACCATAACCCTTAAGTTATTCAATTTTTCATTCCTAATATATAATTAGGTTACCTTAGTTTCTTTTATTTGTTTATATAATAAACAAATATAAACAATCTCATAATATTCATATTCACTTACTCACATATTAATACAAATCTTTTTAGTGCGTGGAGACATGATCCACAAATCTCTTATATTAGGTCACTAGTATATAATTAAATAATAGGACAACTAAATAAAGATAACCATTTAGGTTATCTAATTCCAATACCTAATTTATAATTAGGTTATGTAACTTTAATTTTTTAATAAATTAATATATATACTTAATATATTTATTTATTTAATCACATAAGTCAAAAAGCATTTATCCTTATCATATCTCTTTATTGAAATTTATTTCCTTAATAAATTTCCCACATTCATAACCTATTTCTATCTTTTTAAAATTTCAATCATTCTCATAATTTCTTTCATTAATTCACATAAAATTAAAGGTAACCTAATACCTTATTCTTAACATACTTCCAAATATAATTTCATTCTAGGTTTTGAATTTTGTAACCCTTATTTTCTCAATTCTTATTCAAATAGCAAACCATATAGATTTTTCTTTAATTTTTTTAAATCTTTCATCTATTTCCACTCTAGGTTTTATTCTTTAACCTTTAATTTAATCATTAAAGATTTTATAAATCGTCTAAACTCTTGGGTTGTCACAAAAGATAGAATATTGACAACACAACATAAACAAACACTTATCCAACTGTAGATAAGGTCACAAAGGGCCATCACAACAATCCCAAGTGCATATTATGCAAAACAGCTCCACGAACTACCTTTAGGATAATTGAAGACGCTGTTTTGGTCATGGACCCATCTTCCCGAATTCAGAAATGGTCAATCCCAATGTCATTGTATATCCCTCTAAAAGAAATTTTTGGAATGGTATGGCACATCTCCCAACTATTTCCGGATTGAAAGGAGAAAGCTTCCCAACGCACAACAAGGAGAATGGCTAGCTGACATCTACCCTGGGATGATTTTTCCCCTTTTTCTCTTCATTCTTTTACTCAGAATTGGGTGAATAACATACCATTACGAAGCTATCAAAAAGATCTTTCTGGATTGATATGCCACGTCTTCTAACTCCTCTCAGATTGAGAGTTATGGCCGTTCCAGCGCGTAGCATGAAAACCTGACCTCTCGGGACGAATACTGAGCAAGTGGGGCCCACTTACTCCTAAATTCTGTAAATCTTGCTCCTAAATGCTGTAATCTAAGTTATAAACACTCATTTACATATAAACTCATATATATCAAGTTTCTACCAGTTGAAATCAAGTTCTTTGGAGCTTTAATCCGTTCATTTACAATTCTCATGTCATACTATAAGATTTCTTTAGATCTGTGCTGGTTTACTGCTTTACTATATATATATAAGTTCTATATACATATAGATCCTGCTTATTATTGCATATATCTAACTTTTTAACTGTTCATTTTTGTGTAAATAGTCGATATTTATAAATGTATTGACTAGATCTAGCCAGAGCTAACTTTCAACCGATTCAAAAGTTATAAATGTAACGAATGTGATTTTTTTCTATTTGTTAAAAATATTTATTGAATTAAATAAATATTTAATTGATTTATTTATTGAGATTAAATAAATATTTAATGGATTGTTGTGGAGTAATTTAATTAAATGTAATATATTAATTAAATTAATGTTTAGAAATTTTAATTAAATTAAATGAATTATTAAATAATTATCATATTATATAATGGTAATATTCTAATTTAATTTAATAATTAAATTAGAGAGTTGGTAATGATTAAATGGAAATTATAATTATGTGGCAATTTGATTTAATGAGTTAATGTTAACTTTAATTTAATTGAATTTTAATATTAGAATGTAATTAAATTAATTTTTAAGGATGTGACAAATGAATCATATTATAAAAGGAATATTAAAATAAATTAAAAGAGGTTTAATTTAGTTTTGCCAAACATGGCCATGTGTTTTTTAAACTTTTGTAACTGATGATTTTATAAATGATAATATAATTATCGTATTATTATGTTTATCGGTTATATATCTTATGTTAAGTTATTTTAGCCTAAGTCTAAAGAGAGTAAAGAGTTTATATATAGAAAAACAGAGATATAGAGTGAGTTGAGAGAAACATATTCTCTATGAAAATTGAAGCCAAGTTTGGAGAATCAAGAAGGGGATTGGAAGATTAACAAAGCTACTCTCATCTTCTAGCTAATCAAAACACAAGAAAATCAAAGGAAGAATTCTTAGTTTTTTTAAATTGTTAGTTTTATTTTCAAAAGTTCTCTGGAATTGAGTTTTTATGAATGATTGTTGAAAATATAGTTTTACATGTGTTAATAGATGCTTATAATTTGTTTTATATCATTTATTCATGATTAAGAATAATCAAATTCACGAAAATATGCTTTAAAATGAAAAAGTTGAATTATAATGAAGTATATGTGATATGGCTAATGTTAGAAAAAAAATTGGTGTTCAATTCATGTAATAAATTATAAATTGACAATTGATTGTGATAATACATGAGGAAATGTAAACAATGCATGTGTAACGAACAAATTTGGTTGAGAAACAAATTTATGGTGATTGATTTTGCTAAGAATGTTTAAATATAAGAATTAGCAAAAAACATTGAATTTATGGGTTTAAAATTTAGTTGTTTAATGTTGTTATAATGATTATATACATGATGGGTCTTGATTATATGAAGTATACAACTTCTGGGTATGTTAAATTTGTTGTTTGAGTGAAATTTTTGGGCTTGTTTGGCTTTGCTCTGTGTTCTTGTATGACTGGGCTGTCTAAAAGCTGTCTTAGAAGTGACTATGGCCTTTATTTTGTGTGCAATGCTTGGTATACTGGCCTTGATGTCGTGTCTTGATGCCAATGTCATAGCTATGACTCGATTTTAAGCCTAAGTGATGACCCACAGCTCTGCAAAGCCCGTTCTCAGTTCAAACTGGGGCGCTACAGAGCCACTTAGCAGAATGGCCAGAAAATGTGATTTTTCTTGTCCAATTCCAGGAAATGTAATTGTAACCTAATCTAAGGAACATAAAATATAGTTAATCATGTTAGATGACGTTATAACAAGTTTTTATTGTGATGTATTATCAAACACGAAGATTATAAGTTAATAATTGACAAGATATGTAACAATTAGATTCTAATGTTGGTAAGCATTGGAAGTGTGATTTGATCACGTTTTATGCTACTAGAGATTTCAATTTGTGCTAGCTGAATAGTGTGATTAAACCTAATACTAAAGATTATAAGTTAAAGTGAAATGGGTATTTAACTAAGTAACTTGGTTGTTTTGTAACTAATTTATATTATGGTTCTAAATGGCATATGTGTAGGATATTTGGGGAAACAAGTTATAAATTGTATAGCTTATGCTCGAGGCAAGTTCGTAAACCTTATTCTTATGTTGAACAAGTTTCTTGTCTCTATTTTGTTTACAATTATGCAAGTTCTTGAATCCTAATTCTTTTACATTGAGCAAGTTTCATATTCCTAACTTGATATCATTACGTAAGTTTCTTATCTTTAATCTTTTATTAAGCAAGTTCCTAACTTTTGTTTCTTACTATTCAAAGCATAAATTGTTCAAGTTCATTGTCCCAAATGAGATTTTCTAACTCTTTTAGAAGTAATACTTTGGATATACAATATTTATTCAATTGTATATTGCTAAGATTCAATCTTTGATTTAAATATCGTTGTTCAATCTTATATTATTGTGTCGAACCCTTGAATGACTAGTGAACCCTTATTGATTCAAATAGTCTATAGTTGATGACCATTCTAAATTCTAGAACTATTGTTGAAGCTAATCCAAACTAAACTTCCTTTGCTACAGACTCGTAAGTTAATACTAAGATGAACAACCCTATTATAGGGGATTATATTATGCGATAGTGTAAAGATGTTTGTGCACAATACATGGTACGAAGGAGTGATCCCCCTAAGTACGAGAAGAATGGTTCATATAGTCTATTGGATGTTAAAGGTTCAAGTAGAAATAATCAATAACTTGGGACATAGTTCATGATCTTATGACCCTCAGATTACTTTTGATCTGTTTTTAATTCTAGATTCAAAGGTCGAGTTTCTTTTTAAGCTTTCTATTCTTGATTATAATAGACAGAAAAGATTATATTATTTAGCTGAATATATACATCATGATTCATATATATCACTGTTCTTTATTTTTATTCCAGTGAGCATTTGTTTTTCTCACTCTTTCGTATAACCATTACAGCTAAAGTTGAGAAAGTTGACAAGTCGTCTAGTAGTAAGGACAAAGGCAAGATGAACAAGTGACGAGGACTTGTTTAGCTTTATTGAAATGTTTATGTATTAAAACTTGATTATTAATGTTATGTTTTTAATTTCTGCACTGATGTAACAAAGGTTAGACAACCTGGGATATATTTGTTGAGTTTATATAACCCTTTAATGGGAAGATGTATGGGTAGATAAATGTGATGTTATTGGACAGTGGACACCAAATTCTGTGGGAATGAAGTACTCAGATTTGGGGGTGTCATAAGTTTGTATCAAAGCTTTAGGTTATAAACCTTTTGTGGGGAAAACCTTAGGTTATAACCTTATACAAGATCGATAATATAGTGGTGATAGACTCTTATCGAGTTTTAAGAAATGAATTAAGGAAATTCATTGAAGATAAATAATAAAAGACTTTATGTACTTACGTGTTAATAAACTTATGTGCTCGCGAGTAGTATGCGTAACATTTAGAAATTAAAACTTAAAATCTTTGTTGTCAGGATGGCTAATCTTCAGGATATGGAGGAGGGACCTCAAATGCCTAGAGATGAGGGGGATCCCCGTGACATTAACACAATCTGGGAGCAGTTGATTCAGAGGGAGCCATCTCTATTGATCACAGTTGTTGGGAAAGGAGCATGAGCCCGAGTTTGGTCAGGAGGATGATGTAGAGACATATGAGGAGGATCTTGTAGGGATACCATAGACAGATGAGGAGGAATATGAGGATTCTGTGGAGATACCACTTTCTTCATTGGGTGCTCAGATGTATGACGAGGTGTATGACCATAATATAGAGTTGCAAGATAGGGTCAGGGAGTTGGAGGAGATGGAAGATGAACGTCAAACTAGTATAGAACAGAAGGATGATACGATCCAAGATCTTGATGAATGTATTGGAAACATGGAATGGACACTAGTTAAGATAGAGAGTCACAAGGAGCAGCTAGAAGACTTGAGAGAGGAGTCTGCCAAGCAAGTAAAAGCTGAAGATGCTTATGAGAAGGCTTCCCAACGTACAAATGTAGTTGAAGAAGAGGTTCAGGCAAAGATGGATGAGAAGGACTAATTTTTCCATACTGTGATGGATAGAGCCAAGGACCGAGTCATTTATTATTCTATTCAGTTCGAAGACTTGCCGTGGTATATGTTAGATCATAGGATGATGTTCTATATCATGGGGGAGGAGTGCAGAGAGGCTGAGCGACGTCTTAGTGGGTCATGATAGGACGAATAATAAGTTATGTGAATAATTATGAAATAAATAAGATATAAATCCCAATTTGACAATGTGATATGATAATGTAGTCTTAAAGTTTTCTTTTATCTCAGGACGATTGATGTAAATAGCAGTGATGTTATTCTTTCTATGTTTAAAAATCATGAATAAATAAAATACCAGAGTTTATTGAGGATGTTATGTGTTAAGTGTTAATCTTAAAATTTGTAAGTCTTAAATACTTAAGAAATTGGGTGATGATCTAATAAACGTATATCTTAAATAGAAAATGCTGCCAAGAAGATGCCAAACATGTCAACAAGCACAAGAGGGATCTACGAATAACAACAATGAAGCCAAAGCCAATCTAGTTCAGTAATTGGTAAATCTATTAATGAGAGCACTTGCGAATCAACCGCAAGCTCAAGCTACTACATTCAAAGATTTCAAAGCGATAAACTGCTAGAGTTTAAAGGGACCATGAATCCAGTCAAGGCTCAAACCTGGATCATGGAAATGGAGAAGGTGTTTGACGTTGCTAGGGTTAATGATGATCAAAATACCGCTTTTGTAACATTCATGCTAAAGTCGGAAGCCAGCTATTGGTGGCATGCAAATAAGGTCTGAAGGGGACAGAAAATAATAGCGTGGGACAAATTCAAGGAAATATTTTTCGAGATGTATTTTCCAACAAGCTCGCGGAACTAGCTGGAGGTTCAATTTTTATAGCTGAAACAAGGTACCATGTCAGTACTAGAGTATGTCACAATGTTCAATGAGTTGGAAAGTTTTGCGATATATCAAGTGAACACAGATGTGCGTAAAGTAAGGAGGTTCGAATAAGGACTAAAACCCTGGTTGTATAGAACGGTTTCGATGTTCCAACTGAACATATTTGCAGTAGTGCTAGAAAAGGCAATAATAGTGGAAGGGGAATTGACGCCATGGAAAAATATAATCAGGAACAGAAAAAAAAGAAGAATGAAATTGAGAACAATGTTGGTGGTAGCAATAGTGGTGGAAACACTCAGAAAAGGAAGTGGAATGAGAATTCCAATATTGGAAGTCAGCAGAGAAATCAACATAGGAGAAAGTTTGAAACTTGTACTATCTGCGGGAAAAATCACACCGGTGTTTGCCTGAAGGGTAAGAGGGTGTGTTTTAACTGTGGTCAGGAAGGCTATATTGCTCCGAATTTCCCTAATCCAAAGAAGGGTGCTTGTTTCACATACGGTTCGAAGGATGATCTGGCTCGTGATTGTCCTAATAAAGCAGTGGGAGGTGCAAGTGGAGGTAAGGGAAACACCAGTGGTGGTACTTTGACTATCACTGAACCAGCACCGTCGAACCAACCCATTGCTAGAACTTTCAACATGACCATGTAGGATGCTGTACAGTTAAAGGATGTGGTGGCATGTATTATTTAAATCAACAATTTAAATTCATATATATTATTTGACTCAGGTACTACATGTTCATTCATATCCGATGATTTTGCTAAGAAGCTAGATTTACCCCAAGAAGAGTTAGATTTTCCTTTGAATGTAGAAATCACGAATAAGGAAGTGATTCCTGTTAGGTATGTGCACAAGAACTATAAGGTGAATATTAAAGAGAACGTGAAGATGGTAGATTTGATTTTGATTAAACTTGGGGAATTTGACGTTATATTGGAAATGGATTGGTTATTCAATTATGGAGCGATAATTTATTGCCAAAAGAAGTGTGTAAACATTATGACTTCATCAAAGGTAGTATTTTATGGTAGCAAATCGCCTAGACAAGTGAGTTGTCTGACGATAATGCAAGCTAAGAAGTTGTTGAGGCAAGGCTGTGTAGGATATTTAGCCCACATAGTCGATACTCAGAATAAGGGTGCGAAACTAGAGGAGATACCAGTCGTTAGAGATTTTGTGGACGTATTTCCAGATGATTTACCGAGACTTCCACCTGACAGGGAGATTGAATTTGTAATTGACTTAGTATCGGAGACTGCTCCTATTTCAAAAGCCCCGTACAAAATGGCTCCAGTGGAGATGAAGGAGTTAATGATACAACTTCAAGAGCTGCTAGACAAGAAATATATCCAGTCGAGCGTGTCACCGTGGGGAGCGCTAGTGTTATTCGTTACGAAGAAAGTTGGGTCAATACGTCTTTGCATCGATTATAGGGAATTAAACACGGACACTATTAAAAATAAGTATCCATTGCCAAGGATCGATGACTTGTTTGATTAGTTAAAGGGAGCTAGGTACTTCTCAAAAATAGATCTAAGAAACGGGTATCATCAGTTAAGGGTGAGGAAGGACGATATACAAAAGATGGCATTCAGAACTCAGTATGGTCATTACGAGTTCCTGGTAATGTCTTTTGGTTTGACCAATGCCCCTGCAATGTTCATGGATTTGATGAACAGGGTGTTTAAACTTTTTTTGGATAAGTTCATAGTGGTATTCATTGATGACATTCTGGTGTACTCTAAAACTCAAGAGGAACATGTGTAACATTTAAGCTTGACATTGGAGACATTAAGAAAAGAAAAGTTGTATGCAAAATTCTCTAAATATGAATTCTGGCTAGAACGTGTGCAATTTCTTGGACATGTGATTGAAAAGGATGGAATTTTGGTAAATCCATCAAAGGTTGAAGTTGTGATAAATTGGGAACAACCAAAGACACCATCGAAGGTAAGAAGTTTCTTGGGATTGGCAAGTTATTATAGACGTTTTATTCAAGAGTTTTCCAAAATAACAACTCCGTTGACGAATTTGACAAGGAAAGCTATAAATTTAGTTTGGATGGAGAAGTGCGAAGAGAGTTTTCAAGAATTGAAGAAGAAGTTAAGTATGGCACCAGTGTTATCTTTACTAGATAATACATGAAATTTTGTGGTGTATAGTGACACATCACATAAGGGAATAGGCTTTGTGTTTATGCAAAACGAAAAATTTATTGTGTTTGTCTCACGATAATTGAAGGATTCAAAAAAGGATATCCGACTCATGACCTGAAATTGGCCGTGGTAGTGTTTGCTCTAAAGATTTGGATACACTATCTCTATGGAGAGAAGTGTGAGATATATACGGACCATAAAAGTCTAAAATATATTTTCACATAGAATGATTTAAATATGCGACAGAGAAGGTGGTTGGAACTTATTAAAGACTATGATTATGAAATCTTTTACCATGTGACGCCCCCAAATTCAAGCACTTGAAACCCAAACTCAGTGCTTCACGACACCATTTCTTTGAGCGAAATAATAATAATAATATAAATATCAAACTTAATATACATTATCAGAGTTGTCTAAATCCCAGGTTCCCAACCTTTAATACATTACATTACATGATAGATAATAAATATCATTGTCTTAATAAAGTCTATCTATTACATAGGAGTTCATAGAATTTATTCTATCAGAATTCCTTTTCCTTTGTTCTTGGCAGAACCTTCAGGTTGTTCACGTTTAGCAGAAAACATTTAAATTTAAAGCAAGGAAGAGCATTTGAGTGCCCAACAAGTAATAGTAACAATAAACGTTAGCTGAAAGAAGTAAATATTTTCTGTGAATGACACTTTTATAACGAATCAACAGTTGTGAAAGAAGTTGAAACAATTCTAAACAATATATAAATTTTATTTAAAAATTTTGAAATTACGTACTGACTATAACTAAGAATCAGTTGATAGACTATGAACTTTGTTTTCAATTTTTGAAAAGGTTTTACAGAACTTTATCCGAAAACCATCATAACTTGCGGGCACGGGGGTGATCAACCCGTTATGCCTTGTATTGATCAATACTATATGCCATAAAAATATTTTCGTTCATCATATCCGCCTTAGGCACACAAAAGTTTCCCATGTTCGGGATGTTCATACTTAGTCTGGAATCCAAACCAAAATAATTCAGTTAGATATCAATAATGTTCTATCATGTTCAACGATATTTTTTAAATCGGTGTCTAGCCGAGTCAAATAGCTTAGACTGCTTTTTAATTATCGTATACATACTGAAAACCAATAAGTATGTAACATGTGATCAAATACAATAATTATCGAAGTGAGGTCACTCATATAACCATGCTTAGAAATTAACGAACAAAATAAATATCTGGATTGTACAATAATATTGTATTGATAAATAATGATCAAATAGAATTTAAGAACGGGTATGTCTGAAGTATGGATACATGAACAATAATAATGGAGTTAATAAACTGGCACCATAACAATATAATTCTGAAACTGGCTTACATATGTCCATTGCATAAAGTAAATACAAAGGGTAGGATACTTGCCTGGTCTGCTGCTCACAGTACACAACTTAGTTCTATCGTTAATACAATAACCTATCATTCATAAGATTGTTCTTTCGATTAGAATAACATATTGTAACACATAGTACTGCTATTTACAGTCAACACATAACCTAATAACATTGCCATATATGTTTATCAGTCATTAGGACATAAATAAATACTTATCAAGTCAACCTATACAGGTTCGAATCAATTTTGATAATATTTCGGTGTACCGACGGTTTTATTGGATAATTATCGAGTTTATTGTTAATTAAACTCTATTCTGAATCCTTAATATTATTTTGGATAATTTAAATATCAGTCATATTATTTTTAAATGACTTATAATAATTTTTAAATAATTATTATAATTTATCATAATTTTTAAAACACTTTGGAATCATTTTTAAAGGATTTAAATATTAAATAATTCTATTATCATTAATATTTAAATAATAACAAAATATTAATGATACCATTGCCAAAACATTAAAGTTATTTATAATAACTCAAAATATTTTTAAAATATTCATATTACCCTTAAATGATTTTTCAAACATTTAAAATTATTTTTAAATAATTACCATTAATATTTAAATATTAATGTATTATTTATCAAAATATTAAAAGTTACTTATTATAACTTCAAATATTTTAAACCACTTATATCCTTTTAAATTATTTTTAAATCAATAAAACCATTTTTAAACTATTTATTTAATATAATTATTAAATAAATCTAATATCATTAATATTAAATTATTAATGAAATTTTCCTTAAAATATTAAAAGTTATGTATTATAACTTAAAATATCTTTAAACACTTTATTTTTATTTAAAATATTTTTTATAATTTTAAATATCATTTTTAACTAATTTATTTAATATAATTATTAAATAAATCTAATATCATTAATATTAAATAATTAATGAAATTTACTTTATAATATTAAAAGTTATATTTTATAATTTAAAATATTTTAAATACCTTATTATCATTTAAAATAATTTTAATATGATAAAATCATTTTAATTAATTTATTTAATAAATTTATTAAATAAATTAAATATCATTAATATTTAAAAAATATTAATTTTATTGAAAAATATGTCAAATTATTAAAATTTAAATTTTATAACTTCAAATAATTTTTAAAACTAATTTTGTAATTTTAGAAATTATTTTCTATTTTTAAATGATTTTGGAAATTTATATAATTAAATTATTAAATGTGTCACTATAGCCTTTAGCGACAGAAAGTGTCACCTTAGGTGTTCTTGAGTCTCAAGAACATGCTTAACTAGTGATCGAGATGAATACTTTGACCAACAATATTTGTCAGATCTTGATGTTTTTGGGCAAGCTATGACTTTGATTGTAGTACTGATGTAATACTACAAGTATCAAGCAAGTTATGGGTCAGATTTCAACACACAAGCAAGATCTAAGTTCTAGAACAATTTGTCAGAGTTGTTCTTCATTTTTTGGGTTACCCAAAAATAAAGAAAAGTTCGTGTAGCCTCTTTTGGGCTTCCACAACTTGAAATCTATGAAATGTTTTAGTGATCTTAAGGTTCCAAATTGAAGACAACATGTAAATGAACAAATCCATTACATAAAATCCATCTAACAACATCAGAATCAACAGATATGGTTCGGTCAAACCATGTCAGAAATAATGTTCATACGTTTTCTGGGTTACCCAGAAAACAGAAAACGTGATCATACAGCCTGGTTTGACCGTCCACTAAATCCAACATGTGTAATGTTTAATTGATCTAAAGACATAAGCTTGTAGTCTATATAACATATTAAAAATTAAATACAAAAACAAGAACAGATCATCAAACCACTGTCAGATCCGAGCCCATGAACTTCTTGTCAGATCATTCTGAGCAAGTTCTCGGCTACACAGATTCGTTTGGTCATGGTCGGTCAACCGACTTTGACCATCAATAACTTGAAATCTAAACTACTAAAGTCAAGAGTAGTTTAACTACTAATGTTTTGGCTAGATCTATAAGTTACATAATAAAGAAATGAAAAAGGGTATTATATTCATTTGTCTTGTAATTTTAATGGCCAATTTGTAACTTGTTCTAACCTAAGTGTTTGACCCTTAGGGTTTAACCCTAAGGTTCTACAATTTGATTTTCTAGGATTTTGCAATTTGGGTTTAAATGAAAATTTTAGTTTCTAAAAATGAAAAGTAGGGTTTCTTAAATAGATTAGGTTTCCTAATTACATTAGACTTGAAAATTAGGTTTAGGTATACTAATTAACATTAAGCGTGCTAAATTAATAATTAGGGTTTCAAATTTAGCAATCAGGGTTCCTAATTGAGCAATTAGGATTTTTAATTAATTATGATTTCTAAATATTAATTAGGGTTTCCCTAATAAACATTAAATTCTATAATACGTGCCATAAATCATATAACATAATCACTACACAGTCTTGAACTCGTATTTGAGTTTTAATTTAGGTTTTATCAACTTAATGCTAGGGTTTTGACATGATACACTATAACTGTTCCACAAATTAACCTTACACACATAATATACTTATTTATAGCACTGAAATATAATTATTATATATTATTATTCTCATAACTTGTTCAAAATTAAGAATTAGGTTTTTGAATCCATATCAAAACATAACTTTCATATATATGCCTTTATTAATTAAGTTAAAATAATTAACTTAACTAATGAATAAATTCATATAATAAAATAGTTATTATAATAATTCTAATAATCATATCATATATTATTAAAATAATATAATATTCATATTTTCATTGAAAATAAATAATAAAATATTTTTACTACAAAACTTATTATAAAAATATAATTTATAATAATCAATATTTTTTAAAAAAAATTTATTTGCAATTATTCATGTAATAAGTAAATTTTTATTTATAACATATATACGTACGCTCTACCTTGTACATATTCCTATCTTTATTTTAAAAAATTTATACACAAAATTTCTTATTTAATTATATTGAAAATATTGGGTTATTACATTCACCCTCTCTTATAAAGATTTCGTCCCCGGAATCGCCGTTTCAAAACTTATACATACTAGAGTAAATAACATACGCATTCATTGCAAGTAGATCTCGATCATATTCGATCGAACTGATCTTTAAATATTTAGCATAAAGCTTGTTTATGTGATTAAACGAAAATTTGATTTCTAATAGAACTTAAATTCCTCCTTCAAAATTTCTTTATAAAATAATTTACTATATATAATAAAATCATATATAAGAAAATAAAATTTATTTGAATAATACCTAGAGTTCCATCCACGGCTGCTACCATTTCCTGAACGGTCATTTTGAAGACTCTTGCTGTTGATTTTGTTGGTTTGCCTTCTGAAGTTGGTCCAGTTATTGCCAGAGTCCCGTTGCGTTTCCCCGAATTCGCGCTCCCTGCATCCATTCCCCTTTTCGGACAGTCCTTTACCCTATGTTCTGTTGACCCACACATGAAACACCCACTGTTCATCCTAGGATTGGGGCAGTTGGGAGAGATATGTCCCTCCTTCCCACACTTATAACACACAAACTTACCCTTAAGACACTCACCTGAATGATTCTTCCCACAATTCTTACACTACATAGCCTGCTTCTTTACACCTTCCTGCTTGACCTTGATATTCCCAAAATTGTTCCCTTTCTTTTTCCATTCCCACTACCACTACCTACTTCTACCTTCCCAGATCCCTTAACCTAACCCTTGTTCTTCTTTTCCTTATTATAGAGGCTCATGGCCTCACTTCCCCCTTCGGCTATGATAGCCTTTTCCAAAAGTGATGCAAAAGTATTAATTTGCAACACTGCCACCTTATTGTAGAGCCAGGGTTTCAATCCCAGCTCGAACCTCCTTGCCTTCCTTTCTTTTGTGTCCACTTGGTGTGGAGCGAACCTAGCTAATTCATTAAACTTTGCGGCGTACTCTGACACCGTCATATTGTCCTGCTTTAACTCCAAAAACTTTACCTCCATTCTAGCTTGCATACTAGACGAGAAATAATTCTCGAAAATAGTGTCTTAAACCTAGCCCAAGTTACCACACCTTCTCCTGCCTTAGCTTGATTTGCCTCCCACCAAAAATTTGCCTCCCCTTTCATCATATAGGTGGAAAAAGCAGTCTTTTGCCATTTTGCTACCCTAGCAATCACAAATGCTTTTTCTATTTCTTTTACCCAAGTTTGGGCTTCTAGAAGGTCAGTTGTCCCTCTAAATTCTGGCGGTCCTACAGCCTTAAAATCTTTAAAATTTGCCAAACAATTGTCTAGCTGATTTCCCACAGCTGGAATTCTGTTCTACATGGCTTGAGCTACCATGTTCGCAAAGTTCTGCATCGGGTCTGGTTGTTGTCCTCCAGCATTGTTGACAGATTCTTCTGCCCTTTGATTTTGAGTTCGTCTCCTTGGCGGCATTATCTGATTAAATAAAACCATAAATTACACTTTATTAACTTACATTCTAAACCTTATCGTATAAGTTTAATGCGTATTTTGAACTTAAATAATCATATACTCAAAATATTATATTTTGAAAATTTGGTTTATTGTATTAACCAACTATCAGATAGATAATTACTATCTTTATACAAAACTTATCTCATTAATCAAACATAGATTCATATTCATTTAACTAATTCATAGTACTTTACATAACATAGCAGGTACTGCTATCCCTTTGTGACCACAAAAGTCGGGATTTACTGTTTTAACTTATACAAAAGTTAAAAATATTACATTACACAAACATACTTATCATATATACAACACCGACCACACATATTCAAATAGTACTTATACTACTTATTCACTACGCCTTTTTCTTGATCTTGGACAACCTTTCGCTTGATGACCTTCTATCCCACAAATAAAATATACACCTTTCTTCAGATTGGGATAATGAGGAGAGATATGTCCCACATGTCCACAATTGTAGCAAACATTTTCCCCTTTTCTGCATAAACCTTCATGTTTCTTATTACAGTTTGTACATTTTTCTATTCTGTTAAGGTTCCCTTGGTTATTATCAGGATTTCCTAAGTCACGATCTTTTATCTTTCTTTTCCCCTTCTTGCACGGAGCTGCACACGATATGTTGCTTTTAGCTCCCATCTGATCAATTTGGATTTTAAGCTTATCTTGTTCTTCCATTGTTTCGATTAATGCCTTTCGCAATTGACTATTTAATAGCTTTTCTATTTCCCACAGCTTTTCCAGAGAAGAAACCTTGTTCCTCAAATTCTGCACTTTCGTTGATGCTTGATCAGCTTCAACTTTAGTGTCCGATTCACTATATGTCAATACCACCATTTTTGGATCCGGTACTACATTTTCCACTATAACCACCTCATCAGGGTTGCTTTCAACGTGAGCCTCTATTTCAGCTATTGGCTTTAATATTAGCTCGGTTATGGAGATTGGCTCATTCTTTACAATCTGAGGGTATCCTAATCATTTTCCACCTGACATCTACACATAAATTATCTTGATTAGAATATAATATATATTATATGTAAGACCCCAACTTTTGATAAATAAATTTGAATTTCCTCTATTAGTTATTCTGAAATAGTAAGGGGTTGATTTGATTAATGTGGTTAGTTATGGGCAAAATATGCAAATTTTGCGAAATAAGCAAGTGGTTATAAAATATTCATTTTTGTCGGGGAATATTCGTTTGGTCGTGGAATATTCTTGTTGTCGGGGAATATTCATACGATGGCACAGCCATTTGTGGGCCCCATAACGGAAAACGGTCGGATGAAGAAAATGACAAGTTTGAGTTTTTATAAATAACGGTGTAATTGTTATCGTTAACACTGTTGGAATACAGTGGTTAAAAAATCTGATGTCGCATGGTTGGTTGAGTAATATACACGGTATTGCTTAGTATTTTTGGATTATTGATTCTTACGTGAGAAGGCACTTTACTCAATAATTGTTATACTAATTCTTTTTCGATATTTTATTTTATTGATTGATAATTTGCTACGTTGATATCTTATATTATTATTGTTTGATAATTGTCATTTACCTGATATTCAGATCAATAATATATATTATTTGAATAATATTATTAGATAGCATTATTGGCAATGTCTAAGGAAGTTCTGTTTAGGAAAGGGGTTTGGACACCTAATTGCGTGCCAGTAAGGAGAAATCCTTATCGGAAAGCCCCCTCTTTCCTGGGAATGACCTAGTTGTCAGTATTGTAATTTTGTAATATTATTTATGAATAGTTAATTATTGATTTATATGATAAGAAAATATTTATTTTATATTGATATAATGAAGGAATTAATGTTGAGGTGTTTTATCAGTATTTTGTCAGAATGGAGGTATTAAAAATCATCCGTATGTGGATTTCAGACACTTTCTGTTTGGAATTTGGAAAAACTTTCTTCTACAAAGTTGTGGAGAATTAAATTTCCTATGGGATGAACATAAAATTCGTATTTTTCTGATAAAAGGGCTATTTATTATGAATTATTGAAGTTTCTAAATATTGTTTAAATTTAAAACATTTTGGAAATTTTCTAGAATGGGTGGGCCCCACTATTATCCTTGTTGGTGTGCTAAGATTTTTTTCAAAAGTAGTGTGTGTGAATAGCAACAAGTAAAGCCATCAGGTAGCAGGTTACGTCTGCTTTGGCATTTTAGTATTTTCCTATAAATAGGGTGCTTAGTTAGAATTGAAAATCACACCAGAATCTGAAGTTTTCTCTCTATAATATCGAGCGTATTTTGTGAGTATTTAGATACTTTGAGAGTTGCTATTCAGTGCAAGTTTCCTTTAGCATTATATCCGATATTCCAGTCAGAAGTATTATTCTTTTGAGGTAAGGGATGTTATTTTCTTCGTAAATGATGTTATTTCTTTCAATATCATTATACCGAAATATTGGTATGAATTTTATTATGAAATTTTTACCTTTTCACGTTGAGATTACTATTCACGTATACGGTAATAATCACATATACGGCACTATTCACGAATACAGTACTATTCACGAATACAGTACTATTCACGAAGTATGATTTTTCTTGTGGAATATCTACCTTTTCTTGTCAGTGTTACTATTCACATATACAACACTATTCACGTATATGACACTATTCAGGAATACGACACTATTCACAAAAAAATGAAATTTTCTTTTCTTTGTCCATGTTGTCTATTATGGTTACTATCTTTGATTGTACCCATGTTTTGATCTTCATTATTGAATTTTGTTCCACAATTGATTATTATGGAATATTTTTGAACTTGGATAAACTAAAGTATGAATCCCTAATCTTTGATCTTTTATGTCACTGGATTCATTTTCTTTAAGATATTTTTCATCATCCTTAATCCTAAATGGTGATATAACTGAATATCTTTGGCCTGTAGTGCAAAGATAAATGATTACATGATGAATATATTTGGCCCGTAGTGCAAAGATGGACAAGTGTTGAGATGAACATGACCAACCGGTGATACAAATGAATATCTTTGGCCCGTAGTGCAAAGATGAATATTTGATTCAAGATGTATATTGATTGATGTTATAGGAATAAAATATTGATGATGAACTTTTAAATTCATAGATGATAGTAGATTTCATTCTCTACTTAACTCTTCTAATGAATTATTATTTTCCGCTGCAAATATTGATCTAAAACTAGTTGTCCATTATATTTTATCTAATTTATTGAAGGCTAACGATACTTTTTTCTACATTATCTTAGTCATAATATTCTTTACTGGGCTAGTTGAGCTCACCCTTTTCCGTTTTGTTCCATTTTTCTTCTCAAGAAACGAGAATATAGTGGGAACTAGTTGGGGTATAGAGTGATGTTTCAAGATAGTTATTTTAGCAGTCCTCACTACTTTGTAAAATAGTGCATCAATAATTGTAATGAGGACTTTATTTGAGTGTGGATATTGTCTAGAAGACAATATTTGTATTTAAACTCACAGTATATGTGTTACCGTATTTTGCACGACAATTGTATTAATGAAGTTGTAGTTTTTTTTGTACCATGTATTTGGTGACTCAAAATGGGTGATGTATACCTATTTTAGGGGTGTCACAGTTGGTATCAGATCTTAGGAATATGGTCTCTAGCGGAGATCGGGGAATAGAACTAGGAGGGGAGAGACGAGTAAATCCTTCGCTAGTGTGTCCTACCTAAGCTTATTTATTGGTCGATCAGAATATATGGGTATTATGTAGTATGCCATTTTCTTTAATTAACCCTTATTTTATGGTAGTATTTGAGAATGGCAGCTGAAAATGTTAACAATGGAGTAAATAAGACCGTGGAGTCACCTTTAATCACCAACCAGGAGAACGTGCAACAAGACGACAATTTTCCTCATGTAAACAACACTACCGAACAAACGATGAATGATGGGATGTTTAGAAGCTTTTTGCAGTTCATGCAAAATCAGATGAGGGAGACTCGTGTACAAAATACGGGTGGAAATGATAGCAACGCGTGGCTTGTCACAGCCAAGTAGTTTAAAGAGTTGGGACCACCAGAGTTTTTGGGAAAGCCAGATCCGATTAAGACGGACACATGGGTTAAGAAAATTACCAAGATATTTGATGTCTTGGGATGCACGGAGGAACAGAAGGTTCCATTCGCCACCTTTATGTTAGTGTGGTGAAGGTGATTATTGGTGGGAATCGTGAAAGTGTACTGACCACCGCACTTTTCGATATGTCGTGGGGAACGTTTGAGAAATTGTTCAATGACAAGTACTTTCACGAAAGTATTCGTCATATATGAAGGAGGTAGAGTTTATTAGATTTGGAATAGAACAACATGGCCGGTGTCCTGTCATCTGAGGCTAAGTTCAGCGGAGTTATCAAGGTTTGCACCTCATTTGGTAGAGAATGAGGAACGTATGACGCGGATGTTTCTGAGAGGTCTGAAACCCGAAATTCGTCAATACCTTATCTCTCACAAATTTTCTCTATATTCAGATGTGGTCAACAGGGCTCAATTATTATAGCAAGATAATGAGTATGTTCAACCGAGGGACCACAACTAAGGTCATACCGGTGGCAGCAGTCATCGTAGCAATGATAACCAGCAGGGAGGAAAAAATACAGACAAAAGCGGTAACCACTCTGGTGGTAATCGTGGCCATGATAGTAGAAGAAGTGGGTCGTGGAGAGATTTCAAAAAGAGAAGGTACAACAATGACAGCGTGAAGACGTCAGCGCCAACATCAATTGTTTCTAGGGGTGGAGAACGACCACCGGTCGCATGTTATAAATGCGGGAAAGAGGGACACATCAGCCCAAACTGCCCACAACAATTCAAGGCATGTTATAACTGTGGAAAGGAAGGTCATATAGCTCGAGATTATTCTGTAGCAAAACCAAGTCCAGCGGGGATGGTAACTCCAAAGGCTGTTCTGGATAAGTCAAAGTCAGCGGTTCTTGGAAGAGCGTTTGTCCTGACTGCCCAAAACGTGAGGAACCCAAACAAGGTGATCACGAGTAAGCTAATTATAAACTCTTGCGAAGTTTATAACTTATTAGATACTGGTTCTACCCATTCTTTTATCTCTTCTACTTGTGCTCAACATTTGAACTTGACTCCAGAGAAATTAGACTTTGACTTATCTGTTGAGACTCCGTTAGGAGAAACTTTCATTACATCCACTGTTTATAAATCTTGCTTGATCCAAGTTGGCACCATCACATTACCTGTTGATCTTATCTCTTTAAAGATACTTGCATTTGATGTGATTTTAGGGATTGATTGGTTAACCACTCATCATGCTAAAATTGATTGTTTTCTTAAGGTTGTTAGTTTTCATATTCCTAACCAACCTGTTATGCGAATTCAAGCAACCAAACCACTAAAGTCAATCACTGTTATATCAAGCCATAAAGCCATTCGTTTATTAAAAAATGGATGTCAAGCTTTCTTAGCTCATGTCATGGACTTGAACAAAAACACGTCAGATTTGAATAATATTTCTGTTGTTAGTGAATTTCCTGATGTATTTCCTGAAGAACTTCTTGGTCTACCCCTAGAACGTGAAGTTGAATTCTTTATTGACCTTGAACCAGGTACAAAACCCATTTCTAAAACTCCATATCGAATGACTCCTATTGAACTTCATGAGTTAAAGGTCCAACTATAGGAGTTGTTGGACATCGGTTTCATTCGTCCTAGTACATCTCCTTGGGGTGCTTTTGTTTTATTCGTAAAGAAGAAGGACGGGAGTATACGACTTTGCATTGACTACTGGGAATTGAACCATGTTACCATCAAGAATAGGTATCCGCTACCTCGCATTGATAACCTGTTCGACCAGTTGCAAGGAGCATAATTTTTTTCAAAGATCGATCTTCGTTCTGGATATCATCAGCTGAAGATTAAAACTAAGGATATTTTGAAGACTGCCTTCAGAACTCGGTACGGGCATTATGAATTCTTAGTCATGTCTTTTAGATTGACTAATGCTCCTGCTACTTTCATGGATATAATGAACTGTGTGTTCAAGGAATATTTGGATCAGTTCGTTGTTGTCTTTATTAATGACATCCTCATCTATTCCAAAAGTCGTGAAGATCATGAGCACCATTTGAAGCTGGTACTTCAAAAGCTATATGCCAAGCTGAAGAAATGCGAGTTCTGGCTTGAGAAAGTAGCATTCCTTGGGCACATGGTGTCAAAACATAGAGTATCTATTGACCCGGCAAAGATTAAAGCAAGATAAAGTTGGGAGCAACCAAAATCGGTGACTGAAGTATGTAGCTTTCTGGGCTTAGCTGGTTATTATCGAAGATTCGTGGAAGAATTTTCTCGAATCGCTACTCCGTTAACTCAGCTGACTCAGAAAGATAAAAAATTCGTATGGAGCGAGGAATACGAGAAGAGTTTACAAGAGCTCAAGAGGAGACTCATTTCAACACATGTTCTTATAATACCATCTGGTTCGGATGGAATTGTTATTTACAACAATGCTTCAGGCAAAGGGTTAGGATGTGTTCTCATGCAACATGGGAAAGTCATATCCTATGCCTTGCGACAACTCAAAGAATATGAGAGGAATTATCCTACTCATGATCTAGAGTTGGCAGCAGTTGTTTTCGCATTGAAAATCTGGAGACACTACCTGTATGGGTAGAAAGTGGAGATTTATACGGATCATAAAAGCCTCAAATATTTCTTCACCCAAAAGGAACTCAACATGCGGCAACGACGTTGGCTCAAGATGTTGAAAGATTATGACCATACTATTAAATATCATCTTGAAAAAACAAATGTGGTAGTTGACACATTGAGTAGAAGATCATATGCGGGTACGAGTGCGATGTTGTTAACACAAAGACCCATTTTGTACGACTTAAAAAGGATGGAGATAGAGTTAAAGGCTCCAAGTACCCACGTGATGATATCAAACATACGAGTAGAACCAACTTTAATCGATAAAGTTAAAGCTGCTCAAGCCACAGACCCAGAGTTGATGCGTATGAAGAAGAAAGTACAAGAAGGTGTTATTCCAGAAGCAAGAATCGATGAAGAATGAATACTTTGAGTAAACTCCAGACTCTGCATTCCTAACGATTCTGACTTGAAGCATAGAATCATGATGGAGACACACAACACACCGTTTGCAATCCATCTTGGGAGTAGCAAAATGTATCATGAGCTTCGACATACATTTTGGTGGAACAATATGAAGAGAGAGATCGCAGAGTTTATCTCGAGGGGTTTAACTTATCAACGTGTAAAGGTGGAGCATCAAGTGCCAAAGGGTCCATTTCAACCACTTGAGATTTCGAAATGGAAGTGGGAACACATTACCATGGATTTCGTTACAGGTTTTCCCAAGGTTTCTCAAGGCATAAATGCAATTTGGGTTATTATTGATTAATTAACCAATTCTGCTCATTTCTTGCTAATACGGGAGACTTATTCCCTTGAACGTCTTGCTTGTATGTACGTGAATGAGATTGTGAGATTTCATGGCATGCTAGTATCCATAGTTTTGGATCGTGACCATTCACTTCACGATTTTGGGTTAGCTTGCAGAAATCTATAGGCACGAATTTACGATTCAGTTCGGCATACCATCCTCAAAGGGACGGGCAATCGGAAAGGACTATTCAAACTCTTGAAGATCTATTAAGACTCTGTGTTCTAGATTTTAAAGGAAGTTGGGATAAGTACTTGCCATTAGTGGAATTCTCCTACAATAATAGTTATCAAGCAAGTATAGGCATGGCTCCATTCGAGGCGTTGTATGGACGAAAGTGTCGTTCCCCAGTATGCTGGGATGAGGTGGGTGAAGCAACGTTGTTGGGACCAGAATTGGTACGCATAACTACAGAAAAGATCCAAATGATTCAACAACATATACAAATGGCACAGGATCGACAAAAGAGTTATGCGGATCTACATCGAAAGGATGTGGAATTTAATATTGGGGATCATGTATTGTTACTTATTGCTCCATGGAAGGGAGTTACAAGATTTGAGAAAAGAGGAAAGCTCAATCCACGATTTATTGGTCCATTTGAGATTCTTGACTGAATTGGAAATGTGGCATATAGACTCGCATTACCTCCAAGCATGTCTCGTGTTCATAATGTTTTTCACATATCTATGCTTCGTAAATATGTGAAAGACCCAAATCAAATTATTGAGTTAGTACCAGACGAGATAGCCAAAGATTTAACGTACGAGGAGGTACCTGTTAAGATCTTGGATAGGAAAGAGCATGTTCAACGCACAAAGGTTATACCCCAAGTCAATGTTTTGTGGAGGAACCATGCTATTGAGAAATGACCTGGGAGTTGGAAACGAAAATGAAAGCGAGGTACCCTCACCTTTTCGAAACACTAGATACGTACGTCAATTTCGAGGACGAAATTTCATAAGGAAGGGAGGTTGTAAGACCCCAACTTTTGATAAATAAAATTAAATTTCCTCTATTAATTATTTTGAAATAGTAAGGGGTGGATTTGATTAATGTGGTTAGTTATGGGTAAAATGTGCAAATTTTGTGAAATAAGCAAGTGGTTATAAAATATTCATTTTTGTCGGGGAATATTCGTTTGGTCGTGAAATATTCTTATTGTTGGGGAATAGTCGTACGGCGGCGCAACCATTTGTGGGCCCCATAATGGAAAATGATCGGATGAAGAAAACGACAAGTTTGAGTTTTTATAAATAACAGCGTAATTATTACCGTTAACACTGTTGGAATACCTAGTGGTTAAAATACAATAGTACACGTGGTTGCACAGTAGCACACGGTATTGCACAATATTTTTAGATTTTTGATTCTGACGTAAGAAGGCACTACTCAATAATTGTTACACTAATTACTGTTCAATATTTTATTTTATTGATTCGATAATTGCTACGTTGATATCTTATACTATTGTTGTTTCAATAATTGTCACTGCATAGTATTTCCCATTATCAGATCAATAATTCATATTATTTGAATAATATTGTTAGATAGCATTATTGGCAACATCTAAGGACGTTCTGTCTAGGAAAGGGGCTTCGTCACCTAATTGCGTGCCAGTAAGGAGAAATCATTATCGGAAAGCCCCCTGTTACCTTTTCTGTCAATTGATAAAGGGGAATAAATGTGAGGCAGAAAGGAAGTCTGCACTTGATCATATTGTTCTGAACACACATAACATAGTTCAGTGTGATGAGTTAGAGAAAAACGTCCATAAAACTGGTGGTAGATCTGTCCGTGAACATGCAAAGAGTGCCGTTTTGCGGTCTCCATATACGACAAAGTTTGGATCGGTTGGTTCATCGTCTACCGTCGTGGGTGCTAGTTAAATACTTATAGGTCTTTTTGCATTCCCTAAAGTATGCATGGCTATGCCGTCAAAATATGAAGAGGCATTGTTTGATCAATGGTTTAAAATTGGACTAAACAACATAAAAAAGTTTGTTTTTTGTTGTTTAACAATGCTATAGTTTTTTATGAAACAAATAAATTTATTTTCCTGTAGAAACATATGGTTAATATTAAATAAATGTTATGGTTACTATTATGTTGTGTTCTGGTTACTGCTTTATCATGTTCTGGTTACTGCTTTATCATGTTATGGTTACTGTTATATTATGATTTGGATACCATTTTTATCTGGTTGTCAGTATTGTGATTCTGTAATATTATTTGTGAATAATTAATTATTGATTTATATGATAAGGAAATATTTATTTTATTTGGATATAATGAAGGAATTAATGTTGAGGTGTTTTATCAGTATTTTGTCAGAATGGAGGTATTAAAAATCACCCGTATGTGGATTTCGGACACTTTCTGCTTGGAATTTGGAAAAACTTTCTTCTACAAAGTTGTAGAGAATTAAATTTCTTATGGAATGAACATAAAATTCATATTTTTCTAATAAAAGGGATATTTATTATGAATTATTGAAGTTTTTGAATATTATTTAAATTTAAAACATTTTGGAAATTTTATAGAATGAGTGGGCCCCACTCTTGTCCTTGTTGGTGTGCTGAGATTTTTTTCAAAAGTATTTTGCATGAATAGCAGTAGGTAAAGCCATCAGGTAGCAGATTAAGTCTACTTTGGCGTTCTAGCATTTTTCTATAAATAGGGTGCTTAGTTAGAATTAAAAATCACATCAGAATCTGAAGTTTTCTCTCTCTATAATATCGAGCTTATTTTGTGAGTATTTAGATACTTTGAGAGTTGCTATTCAGTACAAGTTTCCTTCAACATTATATCCGATATTCTAGTAAGAAGTACTGCTCTTTTGAGGTAAGGGATATTATTTTCTTTGTAAATGATGTTATTTCTTTCAATATCATTATACCGAAATATTGGTATGAATTTTATTATGAAATTTTTACCTTTTCATGTCGAAGTTACTATTCACGTATATGGTACTATTCACGTATACGATACTATTCACGAATAAAGTACTATTCACGAGTATTATTCACGAAGTATGATTTTTCTTGTGGAATTTCTACCTTTTTGTGTCGGGGTTACTATTCACGTATACGACACTATTCACGTATATGACACTATTCATGAATACGACACTATTCACAGAAAAATGAAATTTTCTTTTCTTTGTCCAAGTTTTCTATTATGGTTACTATCTTTGATTGTATCCATGTTTTGGTCTTCATTCTTGAATTTTGTTCCACAATTGATTATTATGGAGTATTTTTGAACTTGGATAAACAAAAATTAAAATCCTTAATCTTTGATCTTTTATCTCACTGGATTCATTTTTTAAAGATATTTTTCATCATTCTCAGTCCTAAATGGTGATATAACTGAATATCTTTGGCCTGTAGTGCAAAGATGAATGATTACCTAATGAATATCTTTGGCCCATAGTGCAAAGATAGACAGGTGTTGAGATGAACATGACTAACTGGTGATACAAATGAATATCTTTGGCCCGTAGTGCAAAGATGAATATTTAATTCATGATGTATATTGATTGATGTTACAGGGATAAAATATTGATGATGAACTTTTAAATTCATAGATGATAGGAGATTTCATTCTCTACTTAACTCTTCTAAAACTGGTTGTCCATTATATTTTATTTGATTTATTGAAGGCTAACGATAATTTGTTCTACATTATCTTAGTCATAATATTCTTTACTGGGCTAGTTGAGCTCACCATTTTCCTTTTTGTTCCATTTCTTCTCAAGAAGCGAGAATATAGTGGGAACCAGTCGAGGTATAGAGTGATGTTTCAAGATAGTTGTTTTAGCAGTCCTCACTATTTTGTAAAATAGTGCATCAATAATTGTAATGAGGACTTTATTTAAGTGTGGATATTGTCTAGAAGACAATATTTTTATTTAAACACACAGTATATGTTTTGTCGTATTTTGCATGACAATTGTATTAATAAATTTGTAGTTGTTTCTGTACCATGTATTTAGCAACTCACAATGGGTGATGTATACCTATTTTTGGGGCGTCACATTATATACACACAACAAATAATAGTTTTATATATAAGTTACCTTTTATTTTGTTTGACGATGAATTTATTCAATTCATCTCCTTTTAAACTCTATATGAGTTATTTGTATTTTCAACGTTTCCCTCTGTCTTAAGGTTATAGCCTAAGGTCTATCCCCACCTAGATTTCTAACCTAAAGCTCTGATACCATGATGTGACGCCCCCAAATTTAGATACTTGAAACTCAAACTCAGTGCTTCACGATACCATTTCTTTGAGTGGAATAATAATAATATAAATATCAAACTTAATATACATTATCAGAGTTGTCTAAATCTCAAGTTCCTAACCTTTAATACATTACATTACATGATAGATAATAAATATCATTGTCTTAATAAATTCAATCTATTACATAGGAGTTCATAAAACTTATCCTGTCAGCTTTCCTTTTCCTTTGTTCTTGGTAGAACCTTAAGGCTATTCACGTTTAGCTAAAAACATTTAAATTTAAAGCAAGGATGAGCATTTGAGTGCCCAACAAGTAATAGTAACAATAAACGTTAGCTGATAGAAGTAAATGTTTTCTGTGAATGACACTTCTACAACGAATCAACAGTTGTGAAGTAAGCTGAAAGAATTCTAAACAACATATCAATTCTATTTCAAAATTTTGAAACTACGTACTGACTATAACTAGGAATCAATTGACAAACTATGAACTTTGTTTTTAATTTTTGAAAAGGTTTTACAGAATTTCATCCAAAAATCGTCATAACTTACAGGCACGGGGGTGATCAACCTGTTATGCCCTGTATTGGTCAATACTACATGCCAGAATGATATTTTCGTTCATCATATCCGCCTTAGGTGCACAAAAGTTTCCCATGTTCGGGATGTTTATACTTAGTTTGGAATCCGAACCAAAATAATTCGATTGGATATCAATAATGTTATATCATGTTCAACGATATTTTTTAAATCGGTGTCTAGCCGAGTCAAATAGTTTAGACAATTTTTTAATTATCGTATACATACTGGAAACCAATAAGTATGTATCAACATGTGATTAAATACAATAATTACCCAAGTGAGGTCACTTGTATAACCATGCTTAGAAATTAACGAACAGAATAAATATCTGGATTGTACAATAATATTGTATTAATAAATAATGATCGAATAGAATTCAAGAACGGGCATGTCTGAAGTATGGATACATGAACAATAATAATGGAGTTAATAAACTGGCACCATAACAATATAATTCTGAAATTGGCTTACACATGTCCATTGCATGAAGTAAATACAAAGGGTAGGATACTTTCCTGGTCTGCTGCTTACAGTACACTACTTAGTTCTATCGTTAATACAACAACCTATCATTCATAAGATTGTTCTTTCGATTAGAATTGTAACACATAGTACTACTATTTGCAATCAACACATAACCTAATCACATTGTCACATATATTTATTAGTCATTAGGACATAAACAAATACTTATCAAGTCAACCTATACAAGTTCGAATCAATTTCTATAATATTTAGGTGTACCGACGGCTTTATCGGATAAATATCGAGTTTATTGTTAATTAAACTCTATTTAGAATCCTTAATATTATTCTGGATAATTTAAATTTCAGTCATATTATTTTTAAATGTCTTATAATAATTTTTAAATAATTATTATAATTTATCATGATTTTTAAAAACTTTGGAATCATTTTTAAGCGATTTAAATATTAAATAATTCTATTATCATTAATATTTAAATAATAACCAAATATTAATGATACCATTGCCAAAATATTAAATTTATTTTAACAACTCAAAATATTTTTAAAATATTCATATTACTCTTAAATGATTTTTCAAATATTTAAAATTATTTTAAATAATTATCATTAATATTTAAATATTAATGTATTATTTATCAAAATATTAAAAGTTACTTATTATAACTTAAAATATTTTTAAACCACTTATATCCTTTTAAATGATTTTAAATTAATAAACTATTTATTTAATATAATTATTAAATAAATCTAATATCATTAATATTAAATTATTAATGAAATTTTCCTTAAAATATTAAAAGTTATGTTTTATAACTTAAAATATCTTTAAACACTTTATTTTCATTTAAAATAATTTTTATAATTTTGAAATATCATTTTTAACTAATTTATTTAATATATTTATTAAATAAATCTAATATCATTAATATTAAATAATTAATGAAATTTGCTTTGAAATATTAAAAGTTATATTTTATAACTTAAAATATTTTTAAATACCTTACTATCATTTAAAATGATTTTTAATATGATAAATCTTTTAATTAATTTAATTAATACATTTATTAAATAAATTAAATATCATTAATATTCAAATAAATATTAATTTTATTGAAAAATATGTCAAATTATTAAAGGTTAATTTTTATAACTTAAAATAAGTTTTAAAACTAATTTTGTAATTTTTAAAAATTATTTTCTATTTTTAAATGATTTTTAGAAATTTATATAATTAAAATTATTAAATCATCATTTATAGCCTTTATGAGAAAGTAGTAAGCCTTAGGTGTTCTTGAGTCTCAAGAACATACTTAACTAGTGATCGAGATGCATACTTTGACCAACAATATTTGTTAGATCTTGATGTTTCTAGGTAAGCTATGACTTTGATCTTGTAGTACTGATGTAATACTACAAGTATCAAACAAGTTCTGGGTTAGATTTCAACACACAAACAATATCTAAGTTCTAGAACAAGTTGTTAGAGTTGTTCTTCTGGGTTACCCAGAAATGAAGAACAGTTCGTGTAGCCTCTTTTGGGCTTCCACAACTTGAAATCTATGAAATGTTTTAGTGATCTTAAGGTTCCAGATTGAAGACAACATGTAAATGAACAAATCCATTACATAAAATCCATCTAACAGCATCAGAATCAACAGATATGGTTCGGTCAAACCATGTCAGAAATAATGTTCATACATTTTCTAGGTTACCCAGAAAACAGAAAACGTGATCATACAGCTTGGTTTGACCGTCCACTAAATCCAACATGTTTAATGTTTTAGTGATCTAAAGATATAAGCTTGTAGTCTATATAACATATTACAAATTAAATACAAAAACAAGAACAGATCATCAAACCACTGTCAGATCCGAGCCCATGAACTTCTTATCAGATCGTTCTGGGCAAGTTCTAGGCTACCCATATTCGCTTGGTCATGGTTGGTCAACCAACTTTGACCATCAATAACTTGAAATCTAAACCAGATCTGACCCTGATTCGAGTTCCATGTACCTTTACAACATACTACAAATACAAACCTTTAAACATACAAAACCATAAACAGAAAGAGATCTATAAAGTCTGACATTTGGTTGTCAGACCATAATTTCCAATTTTCCAGATTTTTGAAAACTTATATTTTGTGCATCTAGATGTTATAGATCCACTAAATACCAACCCAAATCAACTATATACACTATCTACAACATATTACAACACAAAAATACAACTTTTAACATAGCAAGCAAGATCAGATTTCTAAATTAGGTTTATGTGACACCCCCAAATCTAGGTACTTCATTCCCACAAGACTTGGTGTTCACTTTCCATTCATTCATATCTATCTACCCAAATATAATAAAATTAAAACAGAAATCCTCCCTTTAAAAGGGTTACATCATTAATCAAAAAGTCTTCCCAGGTTGTCTAACCTTAAACATCAATCAAGTGCAGAAATAAAATAATTACATTACATCATTAAATAAAAAGTCTATCATTCATGGCAATAAATAAAATTACACGTTTTCATCACTTGCACATTTTTCCCTTTCCTTTGCTAGTTGTAGGTTCGTCGACCTTCTCAACTTTAGCTGCAATGATTATATTTATGCAAGAGTGAGCAAAACAAATGCTCACTAGATATAGCAATGAATCAACAAGAGAATAATAGCCGCTAATGAATAGGCTCATCAAAACTGAATAGTACTCTATCAATGATAACCAACAACTGGAATCAAAATATGAAATATATATCTGAGGGTCATAAGACCACGAACTATGTCCACGGTTACAAGTAATCTTTCAACTTTAACCTTAACATTTATACTATAGGGACTTCACGTACTTAAGGGGATCAACCCTTCATACCATGTATTGTGCACAAACATCTAAACGCAATGCGTATCCCCTATAATAGGGTTGTTCTTCTCAGTTTTAGAGTAAAAGTTCGCACCAAAGAAAGTTTGGTTTGGATAAGTTTCAAGGGTAATTTAGAGTTTAGCGTCCATCAACTAAAGGATTAGTTGAATCAACAAAGTTTGATAACACTACATTTGATCACTAAAAACATAGTATGGAAAAATGAATAATCGTAGATGAACTAACTATATATTAAACTCATGCTTAGAAAAAACTACAAAGCATAAGTATTGAATAACAATAAACCTTGCTTGAATAATATTAAGCTAAGGCTATGATCTTATTAAATAAGATATAGAATTATTGAATATATATTAAGTAATAGAAAGCTGAAAGTAAAACTTGCTCATTCTGAGAATAACTTGTGTCAAGTAATTGAAATAAGACAATTCGACATTACGAATTGGAATTCAAGAAAATTGCATTCACAATACAAGAATGACATTAAAGAAACTTGTCTAACAATAAACAAGTTAGAATACATTAATAACTATAGGAATTCAAAACTTGTCCGAATAAAGTTAAAGTTATAGCTTGCTCAAATAATGATTAGGAATACAAGAGTTTTCTTAATTAAAGTTTAGAGTAAGAAGCTTGCTCAATGTAAAAAGATAAGATTTAGAAACTTGCCTCGCGCGTAAGCTATAAATTACAACTCACGTTCACTTACACATTTTAGTGGAATCACAATATCTATTAGACATGTTAACATTCACTTCCAAAATAACACCCATTTCTAGCTAAACTTGTTAATTTAGTACAAGTCTTATGATACTATATAAATATCAGAAATTCCAAGTGTTAACCTTCATAACACTTATTTACTAATCCTCGTGTTCAATAAATCACAACATGTTATTTTCGTAGTTTACTAATTTCTTATAACTTTAGAATTACTAACCACATGACACTATGCTGTTTAAACCTCCACATTACATGTTTGACACATTAACACATCCTTGAACTAAATTACAATGGTATTCAAGATCTGCAATGAAGAAACTCTCGTCTTAGGGATGGTATATGCTAATTTGCCATACCTAAACTCGGAAGAAATTGGCTTGTTGGATTTTAACCTTATGCACCAGCCTGTGAATCTGTTAGTGCATGTACGTAACCGAAGCGATAATGTGATGGTAGTTTTTAAATAAACTAACACGAATTTCACCCACAAAATAGTGAAATTAACAAATACAATTGGTATAGAACTACCACAAACATGATTGCTAACATATTCAACCACTTAGAACAATTTAACAACCACTTTAACTAATTTAATTCCTTAAATTTCATGTTTTTACACAAAACTCCATTTTTTGACATTCTTCATAGAAATCATCATTGTGATCACAATTCTTGTTCAAATTACTTCGTTCAAACTACGTTCTCTTCGTTTCTTAATGGACTAGCATAATCAAAACTTAATTTACAGATTAACACATAATTTGACCACCAAAATTGGTACTTTCACAAGCCATATAAAATATATATATATATATATATATATATACTGTAATTACTTTTACTACTTTTTAAACGAAATTAGCATACAATTCCTTGTTTACATACAAACTCAAACATAACCAACACGTATAATCACCATAATTCTGTTGTATAGCAACAATTCAACAAATTGAATTCATAGAACATATAAATTATGCTGTAAAACTCATATATATATATATATATATATATATATATATATAATTTTAAGGTTAAAGAAAATACCTTCAATTGGTCGAACAATCCTTGCTAAACACAGTAATTTGTTGTGAAATTCTTATATTTTCTCTCAATCTCTCTCTCTATCCTCTCTCAAGTTCTCTGCAGCTTTTCTTCTTAGGCCAAATGACAATTCACGTAAAACTAATACACACTTAAGCGTAAATATAAAAACTGATAAACCATAATACGTCTAGTTATTAGAATATTAGTTACAAATATAATGCTTAGGTTATAAATATATTTTATTTATTATTTTATTTATTTTATTTATATTATCTAAAAATTCAAAATCCAAAAGCCATGAGGCTTTGTTTGGCAAAAACTCTTTAAAATTAAAGACTTAATATTTTAAGCCTTGTTTGGTTAAAACTAAATTAAACTCCTTTAATTTATTTTAATAAAAAATTTAGTTTATAATTTATAATCACATATTATTTATTTGGATTTCCATATCCCACATTAATCAAATAAATTAATTAAACATAATATATTTTAAATAAATTTTCCACTTAAACAAATATCACAAAATTATAATTTCATTATAATTTTATTTAATAATTAACATACCATTTTAAATTATTAAAACAACAATATAACATCTCATGTTATATTACAACTCTCTAAATTATAAATCACATTAATTTAGAATTTTATTAATTCATAAATATTTAGTTACAACAATCACATCAAATAAATATTTACTAACAATAATCACATCAATAAAATATTTATTTAATTTAATAAAATATTTTAAATTACATATAATAAAATCTTGGATTGTTACATCCTTCCCTCCTTACAAGGATTATGTCCCCAGAATCACAACTCAAGCAATCAAATCGTCACATTCTTCCCTCCTTATAAAGATTCTGTCCCCAGAATCGAAGACATAGACTAAACAAATAACTCAGGGTAATTCTTCATCATTTCAGCTTCGAGTTCCCACGTAGCCTCTTCGACATTGTGATTCCTCCATATCACCTTCATAAAAGGTATCACCTTATTCCTGAGTACATGTTCTTTCCTGTCGACTGTCTGGATAGGAACCTCTTCATAAGACAAATCACTACTACAAAACAATAAATAGATAATGCAGAAAAAACGTTGTGATTTCAGTCAGAAAAACGTCATGGCTAAGAATGTCATCTATTTGACACCCTTACACAATGTTTTTAAAACGTTGTAGTTAAACACAATACACAACGTTTTTTAGAAAAAAAAACGTTGTAGATTTGTTTTCCAAAAATTAGCAGATACTTAAAAACGTTGTAGAAGGTATGATTCCACAACGTATTTTGGATAAAAATATTGTTTAGTTTATCAGACAACGTTTAAGCACATTTACACAACGTTTATAATGTGTCATCTATTTAAAAGGTGTCATTTATTTATACAAATATATAAAAAATTTTAAATGTTGTAGATAAAAAAAGAAAGAAAAAAAAAGTTGTGGTTCACTTTTATATTACCGTCGCACTATATGATATGCTAATCTGTGATATATAGCTAAAAGGTCTAAATTTTCATTTAAATTTAAAGCCAAAATGTATCAACCATTCAAAATACATCCCAATAATATCATTCGTTTACAGTTTCAAATTACTACATCCAGAAAATATACCAAACTATCCATAAAATTAAGTTATGGAGCACTACCTAAGCTGTGGTGCACTACCTAAGCTGTCGATCTTGGTCAAGATCTCAGCAAACTTGACAACAATGTGAAAGGTGTGGCAATCAAGAACTGGGGCATATCCATTTCCAATCTATTCAGGGTGGTTCATGATGATGACCTGAGATGTGAAGTTGGCAGCTCCCTTGGCAGGGTCATCCTTGGAGTTGGATGCGACATAACCACGCTTGAAATCCTTGACTGCAACATTCTTGACGTTGAAGCCCACATTGTCACCAGGAAGAGCCCAGGATAAAAAGTTAAAAGTTGGTTATCTATGGAGCAGTAACTCTATATGTCCATCTACAACACTGGATCCTTCCACAAACCAATCCACCAAAACTGAAAATTCTGTCTTATTGTCTACCATGAAAATTCCAAGATTAATCTGAAAGGAGAACATGTATTAAAATTTACATTCTCAACCTTTAATAATACGTGTACTTGGACAGTTGGACATTTTACATTCTCAACCTTTAATAATATCAGATAAATGTATTTGAACACAGGAAAATATTCAAATAGGTTTCACCCAGTCGGCATAAACATAGTAGGACGGGGTGTCATCATTCCAGCATCAAGAGCACTGCAAGTTCAGAAACTAGATTTTGTCATCTTCACAACTCAACAAAGTGAAATTCCAATTCAGATCAATGCAACAATTCAAACATTCAGTATTTCAGGCAATCATCGCTGCCTATAAGATGACTTTCAGGTTACAAGAAATAAATCAGTAACTAGGAGGTACATTAAGGTGGCTATTTGTTAAAGTTTTGGAATGAGCAAGATAGTTTTAATGTGCAAGGCAATACATCTCTAATTATTTTACTGCTGTGAGAGAGGCTTTCATACCCAAACCATAAAAGAATTATTCTCTGGTTATGCATCAACTATTCATATTTCGACACAAATGCCATGTATCCATTAATACAAATACTCTTGACTTCATATCTGCTAAGATGACAGAACCAACCATAGTTTTACAACATGCAGTTAACCTTTAGCCTTGCCAGTGCCATAAATTACAACACAACACATTCTCAAACATACTTGACTTGTCAAAAAAATTACAACACAAAACACATGCTCAAACATACTTGACTTATCAAAAAATAGGAAACAAAAAATTAGTGTTTGACAAACATAACTTGGACACTCATTGAAACATGTAGTAAGTTGATTGACCTTGAAATATTAGGACGACTTTCTTTGAGTACAGGATTTTGAAAATATATACCAAAAAAAAAAAGAAAAAAAAAATGAGAACATGAATTTGAATGCATCGACTGCTCATTAATGGAGAAAATGAGGAAAATATTAGTTGCATATGTTAGCTAGTAAGAATACCTTTTGTTTTGATTTCCTTCTTTAGTCCTTAATCTCCAATGTCCTCTGCTATAATTGTGTTCTCCTTTAATTTACTCAAGCGTTTGCCCCAACTGTTGCCCCAGGTTTCTGGCTTCCCAATCCCTGACCTCTTGTGATCTGTTGTTGATGGGGTAAAGACTGTTGGATCTTTGACGGTGGAAATTGTTGGCCATAATGCTCTTGTGGCTGATGTGGGAGTGTTGATTGTGATTGTTGGCCATAATGCTCTTGTGGATGATGGAAATTCTGCAGAAAGCAATAAGAAAATATAATATTAAATCATAGGCATACAACTTCCTTACTGACCATTCCATTTCTAGTGTCAACAATTGGATTAAGAAGCACTAACTGTCACTATATATATATATATATATATATATATATATATATAATCTATCAATTTGGTATTGTACACAACCAATTTAAAACATCACAAGTCATAGTTGATAAATAACAGTTCCAAATTCATACCATAGTAAGCTAAAACTTGAGCATATTCTGAAATAATCTAAGCAGGCTTTTCATTTTTGGGCATGTCTATCATTCAAAAATAAAGTTTAAGGTTCAAATAGAAAGTCTTTTTCAAAAGTTTCCAGCAATTAATTCTGATGCGTCTTAATTTAACATAAAATTGAAAGAAAATTTACACCTCATAACTGGGTAATGGGTACTGACTTGAGTAGGTGGGGACTTGTTATTTGGACTAGCCTGTGGTCTAAGAGATGACTGGAGAGGCCTCTGTTGATGTTGTGCAGGAACCCCACAACATTAATACGTATTGAAGGTTAAATTTAATACGTACCAGTTCAGCTTTCCGATAAAACATTAATCAACATTTTCTTCAGTACTGAAGGTTTTCTGAACGACCACAAATGTTGGTGGAAGGCAAGTGGCACCAAACTACTAAAGCACCTGTATTCTGCATTATCAACACTAAATAGAGAACTGGATTAAATGAAAAAACCCTCATAGAATTATAATAAAGGATTAACATCAAAACTGTATAAGCAAAAACAGAGTTTATTGATGGAAATATTAATGCAGCTTAATTCATCATACCGTATACGAAAAAGTAATACAAGTTCAGATCTCCTTGTTTACATAAGCTAAGAAAATCATCCTGAATAAAAAAAAGTGCTTGGACCAGTACAATACAAACCGTGACTAAAATACAATCTAATAATATATGTTTTTATAAATACCCATCAGGTAGTATAGAACTATATAGCTTGATATAATTTACAGTAACCAAGGCAACCAAAATTTAACATAAAAATACAATGAACAATCTAAGATTACCTATTGGCAATAAACAAATCTAAGGCAGCCTAAATAAATAATTATCAGATAAAATTAAAAAAGAGAGAGAAAAAAAGGCAACTACTCCATGAAACTGAACTCGATGTAAATTTTTATCCAATTTGAATTCACGTCCAACTCAGAACTATCTCTTTATACATAATTATTTCCAAAACAAAAAAATCTATCACAAGAATCAGTTTGTGGTAAACGTATTTATAAATACACGCAAATCCTAATATTCAAATTTTAATTTAATTAGCCCTAATTCAAATCCAAAGAGATGAAGAACTTACGATGAAACCCTAGCCCCAAAACAACTTATCTTCAAGCACCCAATTAAAGATCTTCAGATGCACCCAATTAAAGATCTTCAGATTTCAGCCTCAAAGAGAAGGTACACCCAATCAGAACACAACCAAAACTGCATAACGAGAGAAGAAAACTGAAAGAGAAGGAACGAAAAGAGGAAACTGAAGAGAGAAGAAACGAAGAGAGGAAACTGAAGAGAGAAGGGACGAAACTGAAAGAGAAGGAACAAAAAATTGCAAGTACTTGGAGAAGGAAACTGAAGCTCGATCTGCACGGAGACCAAACTGACTAGCACAGAGATAAAAGAGTGAAACTGACAAGCCTTGGAGAGAAAAAGACTACGTCTTTTAATTTTAAGTGCTCACTTAGACCTCCGTGTTTTTTAGATAGACAATGATTTTTAAAAAAATTTTATCTAGTTAAAATTAAAAAAAAATACCCTTTTAAATAGATAACGTTTTTGCATATATATCTATAACATTTTTTTAAAAAATATTGTGGAAAAAAATACCACAATATTTTTATAAAAAAATATTGTGATTTAAGTGTTGTCTATTTAGTACTTTGTACTGGTGAATCTTTACTGAATTTTAATGGTTCATACTCGATTACATGTTTATAATCGGGTATATACGGTCGCAACACCGACACATGAAAAACATTGTGCACATGTTCTAACTCTGGAGGTAAAGCTACTTCGTAAGCCACCTCTCCCACTCTTCGCAGTATCTCGAAAGGTCCAATAAACCTTGGGCTTAGCTTTCCTTTCTTGCCAAAATGAATTTTCCCCTTCCAAGAAGAAACTTCAGGAAAACAAAATTTCCTACTTCAAATTCGCGATTCTGCCTGTGTTGATCAGCATACTTCTTCTGTCAATCTTGAGCAGCTACCAATCTTGCTCTGATAAGTTTGATAACTTCGGCGGTCTGCTGTACCAGTTCTAGTTCTAATAGTTGACGTTCACCAACTTCATCCTAGCATAGTGGAGTTCTGCATTTCCTGCCGTATAATGCTTCGTATGGCGGCATGCTAATGCTTGCGTGGCAACTGTTGTTGTATGCAAATTCCACCAACGGTAAATGATCATTCCAGTTTCCTTTGAAATCCATGATGCACGCTCTAAACATATCTTCTAGCGTCTGGATTGTTCGTTCGCTTTGACCATCAGTTTGCGGTTGATATGCCGTACTCATCTTCAGTTGCGTTCCCATGCATTCTTGTAATCTCTTCCAGAAATTTGATGGAACCTCAGATCTCTATCTAATACTATTGACACTGGAACTCTATGTCTCGACACGATCTCTTTGACATATAGTTTTGCCAGCTGATCAAGATTAAATCTAATCTTTATTGGCAAGAGGTGTGCTGATTTTGTTAATCTATCAACTATCACCCATATCGCATCGTATCCTTTCTGAGTTGTTGGAAGACCTACCACAAAATCCATTGTGATATGCTCCCATTTCCATTCTGATATTTCCAACGACTGAAGTAATCCGCTTGGCCTTTGATGTTCTGCCTTTACTCTCTGATATGTCAAGAACTTTGCAACGCATTCTGCAACGTCTCTTTTTATATTTGGCCACCAAAAATGTCGCCGCAAATCTTGATACATCTTTCTACTTCCCAGATGAATCGAATATCTTAAGCTATGAGCTTCTGTTAAGATTTCTTCATTAATACCCTGTACTGCTGGAACCCAAATTCGTCTCTCGAATCATAGCATTCCCTCAGTATCAAGCTTATACTTCACTTCTTTACCCTTGACCACACTTTTCTTTATTTTCTGCATTCTTCATCCTGCAGTTGAGCGTTCTTCACCTTGTCCACCAAAGTTGGACTAGCTTCCATCTAGTACAATCTTTTGTCAGCTTCTTTTGGAAATTTGATTTCTAACTCTAGCCTTGCCATTTCTGAAATGAGATCCTCCTTATCGGTTAACAACATCAACTTTTCTCGGCTTTTCCTACTCAAGGCATCTGCAACTACATTAGCTTTGCCCGGATGATAAAGATCTCGCAATCATAATCTTTTATCAATTCCATCCATCTCCTTTGACGCATGTTTAGGTCCTTCTGTGTGAAAATATACTTCAGACTCTTATGGTCAGTGTAGATCTCATATTTTTCTACATAGAGATAGTGTCTCCATATTTTCAGTGCAAACACTACTGCTGCCAACTCTAAATCATGAGTCAGAAACCCTTTCTCGTAGTCTTTCAATTGCCTTGATGCATACGCAATGACTTTTCTGTCTTACATAAGGACACAACCCAATCCTTTGTGTAAAACATCACTATAAACCATAAAATTCCCTGTATTATCTGGTAATGACAACACAAGTGCCACACTGAGCCTCTTCTTCAATTCCTTAAAACTCTCTTCACACTTCTCCGTCCAAACAAATTTTACATATTTTCTCGTCAAATTTGTCAACAGAATGGCAATCTTGGAAAAATCTTTAATAAACCGTTTGTAATACCCTGCCATTCCCAAGAAACTTCTCACTTCTGATGGATTCTTGATTATTTCTAATTTATCACGTCTTCGACTTTTGATGGATCCTCTGAAATTCCATCCTTGTCGATTACATGCCCAAGAAATTATACACGTTCTAGCCAAAATTCACATTTAGAGAATTTCGCGTACAACTTTTCTTTTCTTAACGTTTCTAGTGTCAAACGTAAGTGTTCCGCGTGTTCTTCTTGAGATTTAGAGTACACCAGTATGTCATCGATAAATACCACCATAAACTTTTCTAAAAATGGTTTAAACACCCTGTTCATCAAATCCATGAACGCTGCAGGGGGATTTGTCAAATCAAAAGACATCATTAAAAAATTGTAATGTTCATACCGAGTTCGGAATGTCGTCTTTGGTACATCCTCCTTCCTTACTTTCAGTTGGTGATACCCACTTCTCAAATCTATTTTCAAAAAATATCTAGCACCCTTCAATTGATCAAACAAGTCATCTATTATTGGCAATGGATACTTGTTTTTAATAGTGACTTTGTTTAATTCCCTATAATCAATGTAAAGACGCATTAACCCATCTTTCTTCTTCATGAATAACATCGGCGCTCCCCATGGTGACACACTCAGCTAAATGTACTTCTTATCTAGAAGTTCTTGCAGTTGTACCATCAATTCCTTCATTTCTACTGGAGCCATTCTGTATGGGGCCTTCGATATTAGAGCAGTTCCTGGCGCTAAGTCGATCACGAACTCGACCTCTCTGTCAGGCAGAAGTCCGGGAAAATCTTTTGGAAACACGTCTACAAAGTCCTTAACCACTGGTATTTCCTCCAGTTTCACACCCTTCTTCTTTTGAGTATCGACTATGTAGGCTAAGTACCCTACACAGCCCTGACTCAACAACTTCTTGGCCTGCATAATCGTCAGACACCTTGCTTGTCTAGGCGATTTGCTATCATGGAAAACTACCTTTGACGAAGTCATAAGGTTTACACACTTCTTTTGACAATCAATTATCGCTCCATAATTGAATAGCCAATCCATTCCTAATATAATGTCAAACTCCAAGTTTTATCAGGATTAAATCTACTTTCATAACATTTCCCTTTATATTCACCCTACAGTTCTTGTATACGAATCTAACAGGAATTACCTCCCTATTCGCAATTTCTATGTGTAAAGGGAAGTTCAACTCTTCACTAGGTATTTCTAATCTCTTAGCAAACTCATCAGATATAAATGAGCAAGTATAACCCGAATCAAATAATACATATGCATTTATATCATTGATTGGGATAATACCTGACACGACATCTTTTGATTGAACCGCGTCCTGCACCGTCATGTTGAAGGTTCTGGCTGTGGGCTTATTTGATGACTTTGGTCTAACAATAGTTAGTGTACCTCCACCAGCATTTCCTTGCTTCCCATTTGCTTCACCAGATTTCTTCTTTCGACACTCATGAGCAAAATGATCCTTCGACCGCAGTGTAGCAAGCATTCTTCTTGGGTTGATTGCGGTTTGGGGCAATGTGACCCTCCGCCCTGATTAAAGCATACCCGCTTCCCCTTAACCACATACCCGTGTGAAACTTCCCACATGTAGCACATGCGTTAATCTTCTTCTTCTGTTGGTTACCTTGCTGATTTCCAGCTCCCACATTTGCATTCCACTTCCTTTTCAAATTATTGTTAGCATTTCCACCGTTACCACCACCCTTCATAGCTGCACCCTCATTTTTCTTCTTTCTCTACTCTTGGTTGTGCTTTGTTACAGCCTCGTCTCCACTCTCAGGGAGAATTGCCTTCTCAAGCACTACTGTAAACGTCTTTAACTGGAACATGGAGACTCTGCTGTACAACCATGGCTTCAGTCCCTGCTCAAATCTCCTTGCCTTGCGCTCGTCCGTATTCACTTGATATGGCGCAAACCTCACCAACTCATTGAACCTTGATTCATACTCTAACACTGTCATTGTGCCCTGTTTTAGCTCTAGAAACTGCACTTCCATCTGATTCTTTGAGCTTTCTAGGAAATAGGTCTCGAAGAATATTTCCTTAAATCTATCCCAAGTCATTACCCCTTGACCTCCTCGGGTTTTATTGGCTTGCCACCAATAACTAGCCTCTGCTTTCAACATGAATGTTGCAAAAGCAGTCTTCTGGTTATCCCCTACCCTAGCAACATCAAAAACTTTCTCTATCTCCATGATCCAGGTCTGTGCCTCAACTGGATTCATGGACCCATGAAACTCTGGTGGCCCAACCGCCTTGAAGTCCTTAAATGTCGAAGCTTGATTCTGTGGCTGATTCTATAATGCTCCCGTCAGTAGTGTTACGAATTGCTAAACTGGATTAGCCTCAGCATTGTTGTTATTGGTAGATCCCTGTCGTGGTTGACGTGTTGGAGGCATTTTCTATTAAAATATACTCATTAGATTCTATTCAATCTTTTAAGTATTGTTACTTAATTTGCACACTATAAAAGATTATCACGTAATACATAACACTTTGAATAAAATAATAACTTTTATTCATTCATAATCTTTTAGAAAACATAAGAACAATAGCATCACTGCTATTTACATTACTTCCCTGAACTTCAAAAGTTTCAGGATAACACCATCATCATCACATCACATCCCATTGGTTGTATCGTACCCGGGATTAACATCTTATTTACTCACTAATCACATAATAATTACATTTATGACGACCTACTAAAATACTGCATAGCCTTACGACGCTCCTCTTCCATAATACGAAACATTGTTCGGCGATCTAAAATGTATGATGGCAGCGTCTCAAACTGAATAGGATAACACATGACTCGATTAATCACGGTATTGAAAACACTATTCATCTCTTCCATTTTGATCCTCTTTACTTGTACCTCTCTCTCTGCTACCCTGGCTCGTTGAAAAGTTTCCTCATATGCGTCTTCGGCTCTTGCCCTCTTCGTAGATTCTTCTTTCAATTTGTTCTTCATTTCTGTAATCTTCTCTGTCAATTGCTCATTCTCTCCTTCAGTGTGGATCAGCTTCTCTTCGACACTAATAAGACGTTCATCTCGATCCTGGATCTCATTGTCCTTCTGCGCCATTGCGATCTGCTGTTCAGCTACTATCTCTTACAACTCCTCGACGGTATCCTGAAGTTCTACATTGCGATCGTATACCTCGTCGTACATACAGGCAACAATCGAGTTAAGTGGAAGCTCTTCCTCATCCTCATTTGACTGTGGCAACTCAACGGGGTCCTCCTCGTCCGTCTCTATCTCATCATCCTCATCAGGTAAACCCTCATGCTCAACCACTATAACCAACGGAGATGTTTCCCGTGGCAGTAGTTGTTCCCAAACAACTTGAATATCTCGAGGCTCCTCCTCTCTAGGCATTTGGGATCCTTCCTCCCTAGCCTGAATGGATTCTCCTACATTAGCCATCCCGACAACAAAATTTTAAGTTTTCAATTACTAATCATTACTACTCGACACTCACGAGCACATAATTTACAATCACATAAGCACATAAGTGTTTTATTACTTCTTCCTTAACAACTCGATAAGAGTTTATCACCACTATCTTTTCAAAGGTTACTTCCTAAGTCTTTTCCCCGCATAAGGTTCATAACTTAAAGCTTTGATACCAACTTGTGACACCCCCAAATCTAGGTACTTCATTCCCACAAGACTTGGTGTTCACTTTCCATTCATTCATATCTATCTACCCAAATATAATAAAATTAAAACAGAAATCCTCCCTTTAAAAGGGTTACATCATTAATCAAAAATTCTTCCCAGGTTGTCTAACCTTAAACATCAATCAAGTGCGGAAATAAAATAATTACATCACATCATTAAATAAAAAGTCTATCATTCATGACAATAAATAAAATTACAAGTCTTCATCACTTGCACATTTTTTCCTTTCCTTTGCTAGTTGTAGGTTCATCGACCTTCTCAACTTTATTGTAATGATTATATATTTATGCAAGAGTGAGCAAAACAAATGCTCACTAGATATAGCAATGAATCAACAAGAGAATAATAACCGCCAATGAATAGCTCATCAAAACCGAATAGTACTCTATCAATGATAACCATAAACCTGGAATCAAAATATGAAATATATATCCGAGGGTTATAAGACCACGAACTATATCCACGGTTACAAGTAATCTTTCAACTTTAACCTTAACAACATTTATATTTGTAGGGACTTCACGCATTAGGGGAGATCAACTTCTTCGCACATACCATGTACATGCACAAACATCTAAACGCATTGCGTATCCCCTATAATAGGGTTGTTCTTCTCAGTTTTAGAGTACAAGTCCGCACCAAAGAAAGTTTGGTTTGGATAAGCTTCAAGGGTAATTTAGAGTTTAGCGTCCATCAACTAAAGGATTAGTTGAATCAACAAAGTTTGATAACACTGCATTTGATCACTAACAAAATAGTATGGAAAAATGAATAATCATAGATGAACTAACTATATATTAAACTCATGCTTAGAAACAACTACAAAGCATAAGTATTGAATAACAATAAACCTTGCTTGAATAATATTAAGCTAAGGCTATGATCTTATTAAATAAGATATTGAATTATTGAATATATATTAAGTAATAGCGAGCTGAAAGTAAAACTTGCTCATTCTGAGAATAACTTGTGTCAAGTAATTGAAATAAGACAATTCGACATTAGGAATTGGAATTCAAGAAAATTGCATTCACAATACAAGAATGACATTAAAGAAACTTGTCTAACAATAAACAAATTAGAATACATCAATAACTATTGGAATTCAAAACTTTTCCGAATAAAGTTAAAGTTATAGCTTGCTCAAATAATGATTAGGAATACAAGAATTTGCTTAATTAAAGTTTAGAGTAAGAAGCTTGCTCAATGTAAAAAGATAAGATTTAGAAACTTGCCTCGCGCGTAAGCTATAAATTACAACTCACGTTCACCTACACATTTTAGTGGAATCACAATATCTATTAGACATGTTAACATCAACTTCCAAAATAACACCCATTTCTAGCTAAACTTGTTAATTTAGTACAAGTCTTATGCTATTATATAAATATCAGAAATTCCAAGTGTTAACCTTCATAACACTTATTTACTAATCCTTGTGTTCAATAAATCACAACATGTTATTTTCATAGTTTACTAACTTCATATAACTTTAGAATTACTAACCACATGACACTATGTTATTTAAACCTCTACATTACATGTTTGACACATTAACACATCCTTGAACTAAATTACAATGGTATTCAAGATCTACAGTAGCAATAGAAACCACTGTCTCAGACAGAGGTATGGTATGATTGTGCCATACCTAAGCTCGGGATAAAGTTGTGCTGTTTTCGGCCTTGGCACCAGAACATGTGCTGCGTTGGTGCTAATGACAGAATGTAAGCGTAAAAAGAATAAAAGAGCCATTTTAGCCCAACTAACACGAATTTCATCCACAAAATAGTAAAATTAATAAATACAATTGGTGTATAACTACCACAAACATGATTGCTAACACATTCAACCACTTAGAACAATTTAACAACCACTTTAACTAATTTAATTCCTTAAATTTCAAGTTTTTACACAAAACTCCTTTTTTGACACTCTTCGTAGAAATCATCACTGTGATCACAATTCTTGTTCAAATTACTTCGTTCAAACTACGTTCTCTTCGTTTCTTAATGGACTAGTATAATCAAAACTCAATTTATAGATTAACACACAATTTGACCACCAAAATTGGTACTTTCACAAGCTATATGAAAAATATATACTGTAATTACTTTTACTACTTTTTAAACGAAATTAGCATACAATTCCTTGTTTACATACAAACTCAAACATAACCAACACGTATAATCACCACAATTCAGTTGTATAGCAACAATTCAACAAATTGAATTCACAGAACATATAAATTATGCCGTAAAACTCATATATATATATATATATGTGTATATATATATATATATATATGATTTTAAGGTTAAAGAAAATACCTTCAATTGGTCGAACAATCCTTGCTAAACACAGTAATTTGTTGTGAAATTTTTAGATTTTCTCTCAATCTCTCTCTCTCTCTCTCTCTCTCCTCTATCATGTTCTCTGCAGCTTTTCTTCTTAGGCCAAATGACAATTCACGTAAAACTAATACACACTTAAGCGTAAAGATAAAAATTGATAAACTATAATACGTCTAGTTATTAGAATATCAGTTACAAATATAATGCTTAGGTTATAAATATATTTTATTTATTATTTAATTTATTTAATTTATATTATCTAAAAATTCAAAAAAAATCAAAATTCAAAAGCCATAAGGCTTTGTTTGGCAAAAACTCTTTAAAATTAAAGACTTAATATTTTAAGCCTTGTTTGGTTAAAACTAAATTAAACTCCTTTAATTTATTTTATTAAACAATTCAGTTTATAATTTATAATCACATATTATTTATTTATATTTCCATATCCAACATTAATCAAATAAATTAATTACACATACTATATTTTAAATAAATTTTCCACTTAAATAAATATCACAAAATTATAATTTCATTATAAGTTTATTTAATAATTAACACACCATTTTAAATTATTAAAACAACAATATAACATCTCATGTTATATTACAATTCTCTAAATTATAAATTACATTAATTTAGAATTTTATTAATTCATAAATATTTAGTAACAACAATCACATCAAATAAATATTTACTAACAACAATCACATCAATAAAATATTTATTTAATTTAATAAATATTTTAAATTATATATAATAAAATCTTGGATTGTTACAATGTATACCTTTCTTTTGAACAAGGCTTGATTCTAGGCTTCTGATCTGTTATGGTTGAACTTAGGACTTGTTTTGGGACTGGTGTAGCAATATATTTCGTAGGTTTGGAGTGGAGAGAGTTTTAGTTGACTGTGATGAACAAATGAGGCAAATAATGAACTTTTCTCTCTCTTGATCTATATATATTACTTGGATGCAATGTATGTAGCTGAGATATGGCTGATTGCTGGAATTTTAAGTCACATGGGAAGTCAAGAGTAGTTCAACCACTAAAGTTTTGGCTAGATCTATAAGTTACATAATAAAGAAATGAAAAAGGGTATTATGGCCATTTTTCTTGTAATTTTAATGGCTAATTTGTAACTTGTTCTAACCCTTGGGGTTTGACCCTTAGGGTTTAACCCTAAGGTTTTATAATTTATTTTTCTAGGATTTTGCAATTAAGGTTTAAAAATGAAAATTTTAGTTTCTAAAAATGAAAAGTAGGGTTTCTTAAATAGATTAGGTTTCCTAATTACATTAGACTTGAAAATTAGGTTTAGGTGTACTAATTAACATTAAGCATGCTAAATTAACGATTATGGTTTCTAATTTAGTAATTAGGGTTTCTAATTAATTAGGGTTTCTAAATATTAATTAGGATTTCCTAATTAACATTAAATTCTATAATACGTGTCATAAATCATATAACAGAATCACTACACAGTCTTGAACTCGTATTTGAGTTTCAATTAAGGTTTTATTAACCTAATGCTAGGGTTTTGACATGATACACTATAACTGTATTAGATACACTATCACATATATACATTACTGTTCTTATTATAATTTTTTATTTATCACATATATACATACGCTTTACCTTGTACATATTCCCATCTTTATTTTAAAAAATTTATACGCAAAATGTCTTATTTAATTTTATTAAAAATATTAGGTTATTACATACCATCTGGGTAAAACGAATGTGGTTGCAGATGCATTGAGTAGGAAGGGTCGGGAGAAGTTGTCGTTGTTGACAGCCCAGGAAAAGCGCATATCAAAAATGGCAAAGTTGGAGTTGGAGGTGAAGTATCCAAAGGAGTTAGAGGAAAAATTATTTCAGATAGAGACTCATTCAACTTTAGTGGATAAAGTGAAGGAGGCGCAACTTCAAGATATAGTGTGTAAGAAAATACGAAACAGGTTATCTGAAGGTCAAGAAGTGAAATTCAAAATTGATACCGAAGGATTGCTAAGGTTCGAAGGATGAATTTGGGTTCCACCAGTACTAGAGGTTAAAGAGGAGATTTTAAATGAAGCTCATAATTCAACACATTTGATTCACCCGGGGAGTATAAAAATGTACCAGGATCTTCAATAACATTTCTGGTAGCCGAATATGAAAAGAGACGTTGCTGAGTGTGTCACGAAATGCTTAACATGCCACAAAGTCAAAGTCGAGTATCAGAGACCGAGCAGGTTATTGCAGTCGTGGAAATACCAGAATGGAAGTGAGCGCATATCATGATGGATTTCATGGTAGGTCTTTTGACTACTCAGAAGGGTTATGATGCGATATGGGTGATTGTCGATCGACTGACAAAATCAGCGCATTTCTTGCCAATTAAGATTAGATTTAATCTAGATAAGTTGTCAAAGTTGTATGTCAAGGAAACGTTTCGAGGCATGGTGTTCTAGTGTCAATTGTATTAGATAGAGATTCGCGATTCACATCAAACTTCTGGAAGTGACTATAGGAATGAATGGGGACACATTTGTGAATGAGCTCGACATACCATCCCCAAACTGATGACCAAAGAGAAAGAAGAATTCAAACATTAGAAGATATACTGAGAGCTTACATTCTGGATTTAAAGGGGAACTGAGACAATCATTTACTATTGGTTGAATTCACTTACTATAAAGTTACCATGCCAGTATTGGCATGCCACCTTATGAGGCGTTATACGACAGGAAGTTCAGAACTCCACTATGTTGGGATGAGGTCAGTGAACGACAACTGCTAGAGCCAGAATTAGTGCAACAAACTGCAGAGATCGTCAAGGTGATACAAGCTCGATTTTTAGCTGCTCAAGACATACAAAAGAAGTTTGTCGATCAACACTGACATAATCAAGAATTTAATGTCGGAAGTTTTGTTTTCCTAAAAGTGTCTCCTTGGAAGGGGAAAATTCAATTTGGCAAGAATGGGAAACTGAGCTTGAGGTTTATTGGACCCTTCGAAGTGTTGCGATGAGTTGGTGACGTGGCATATGAGGTTGCTTTACCTCTAGAGCTAGTACACATTCATAAATTCTTCCATGTTTTAGTGTTACGACCGTACAAGCCAGACTACAAACATGTCATCGCATATGAACCATTATAATTTGAAAACAATTTATCCTATGAAGAAGTTCCTATTCAGATAGTTGACAGGAAAGAACAAGTGCTCAGGAATAAAGTAATACCTTCGGTGAAGGTGATATAGAGGAACCACAATGCCGAGGAAGCTATGTGGGAACTCGAAGATAAAATGATGAAAAACTAGCCTGAGTTATTTTTTTAATATATGTCTTCGATTCTGGGGACAGAATCCTTGTAAGGAGGGAAGAATGGGACGAATGAATTAACTGAGTCGTGATTCTAGGGACAGAATCCTTTTATGAAGGGAAGGATGTAACGAATGTGATTTTTGCTATTTGTTAAAAATATTTATTAAATTAAATAAATATTTAATTGATTTATTTATTGAGACTAAATAAATATTTGATGGATTGTTATGGAGTAATTTAATTAAGTGTAATATATTAATTAAATTAATGTTTAGTAATTTTGTAGTTTGAATTTTTAATTTAATGAGTTAATTAAATTAAATGAATTGTTAAATAATTATCATATTATATAATGACAATATTCTAATTTAATTTAATAATTAAATTAGAGGGTTGGTAATGATTAAATGGAAATTATAATTATTTGGCAATTTGATTTAATAAGTTAATCTTTACTTTAATTTAATTGAATTTAAATATTAGAATGTAATTAAATTAATTTGTTAAGGGTGTGACAAATGAACCATATTATAAAAGGAATATTAAAATAAATTAAAAGAGGTTTAATTTAATTTTGCCAAACATGGCCTTGTGTTTTTTAAACTTTTGTAACTGATGATTTTATAAATGATAATATAATTATATGTATTATTATGTTTAGCAATTATATATCTTACGTTAAGTTATTTTAGCCTAAGTCTAAAGAGAGTAGAGAGTTTATAGAAAAACAGAGATATAGAGTGAGTTGAGAGAAAAATATTCTATGTGAAAATTGAAGCCAAGTTTGGAGAATCAAGGAGAGGATTGGAAGATTAACAAAGCTACTCTCATCTTCTAGCTAATCAAAACATAAGAAAATCAAAGGTAGAATTCTTAGTTTTATTTTCAAAAGTTCTTTGTAATTTAGTTTTTATGAATGATTGTTGAAAATATGGTTTTACATAAGTTAATAGATGCTTATAATTTGTTTTATAAGGTTTGTTTGGCTTTTCTCTATGTTCTTCGTGAACTGGAACTGTCTGAAACTATGTCGAGGCACTCGCGATTACACATTTTGTGTGTAATCTTGATTCAGAAGCAAGTAAGCGCGATTGTGTCATATTCTGGCTAATGTCGCACTTCAAACGCTTGATGTCACTCTGTAGCTTGATTTTAAGCCTAAGTGATGAAGTCATGTAGCGCGCGCGATCGCCGTTCTCGATTTAAATTGGGGTACTGCAAAGATCACTTCATAGAATGGTCAAAAAATGTGATTTTGTTGTCCAAGTCCAGGAAATGTAATTGTAACCTAATCTAAGGAATATAAAAGATAGTTAATCATGTTAGATGATGTTATAACAGGTTGTGGTTGTGATGTATTATCAAACACGAAGATTATAAGTTAATAATTGACAAGATATGTAACAATTAGATTCTAATGTTGGTAAGCATTGGAAGTGTAATTTGATCATGTTTTATGCTAGTAGAGATTTTAGTTTGTGCTAGGTGAATAGTGTGATTAAACCTAATGCTAAAGATTGTAAGTTAAAGTGAAATGGGTATTTAACTAAGTAACTTGGTTGTTTTGTAACTAATTTATATTATGATTCTAAATGGCATATGTGTAGGATATTTGGGGAAACAAGTTATAAATTGTATAGCTTACGCTCGATGCAAGTTCCTAAAGCTTATTCTTATGTTGAGAAAGTTTCTTGTCTCTATTTTGTTTACGATTATGCAAGTTCTTGAATCCTAATTCTTTTACATTGAGCAAGTTTCATATTCCTAACTTGATATCGTTATGCAAGTTTCTTATCTTTAATCTTTTATTGAGCAAGTTCATAACTTTTGTTTCTTGCTATTCAAAGCATAAATTGTTCAAGTTCAGTGTCCCAAATGAGATTTTCTAACTTTTTTGGAAGTAATACTTTGGATATACAATGTTTATTCAATTATATATTGTTGAGATTTAATCTTTGAATTAAATATTGTTGTCCAATCTTATATTATTGTGTCGAACCCTTGAATGGCTAGTAATCTTATATTATTGTGTCGAACCCTTGAATGGCTAGTGAACCCTTATTGATTCGACTAGTCCATAGTTGATGAGTGTTCTAAATTCTAGAATTGTTGTTGAAGCTAATCCAAACCAAACTTCCTTTGGTGCAGACTCTTAAGTTAAAATTGAGATGAACAACCCTATTATAGGGGATTATATTACGCGATAGCATTAAGATGTTTGTGCACAATACATGTAAAATTTAAGTAGGCACACTTAGAAGGGGAGTTGAATAAGTGTGGGAACAAACGATGTCAAATTTTTTCAACTTAAAAACTTTCTTTTAATGAATGTAGGATGCTTGATTGAATATTTTTTGTAATGATCCAGAATTTTTTTATGTAATTTAAAATATTTATTAAATTAAATAAATATTTTAGTTGATGTGGTTATTGTTAAATAAATATTTGATTGATTTGATTATTTATTAGTTAAATAAATAATTCATGAGTCATGGGGAATTAACTTGATTAAGTATAATATATTAATTAAGTTGGTATTTGGTAATTTTTATTTTGAAGTTTATTAAAGTAAGAGAGTGATGAATTAATTATTATGTGATAATATTCTAATTTAATGTAATAATTAAATTAGAGAGTTGATATGGATTAAATGAATTGTTATAATGTTGTTTTGATTTAATTTAGTAATTAAAAGTGATGTACTAATTTATTAAATAAAATTATAATTTTGTATCGAGAATATGTGGCATTTTGAGTTAATAAGTTGTTGTTAAATTTGAATATGAGAATTTAATTAAATAATGTGTGACAATAAACTATATAGTAAGTAAATTATTAAAATAAGCTAAAAATGAGTTTTAGTTTAGTTTTACCAAATAAGGCTTAAGGCTTTTTGAATTCCTATTTTAATTTAGCTTTTACCAAACAAGTCTTAGTGGCTTTTGAATCATAAAAATAAATAAATAATAACTGACAATTAAGTAGGGGTAATTTATTTCGTCAATTTTTATATGCGTAATTATAATTATATTATATCAGTTATATTGTTGTTTTACGTAAAGTTGAAAGAGATAAAAGCAGAGAGAAGAAAAGAGGTTATAGAGAAAGAGAAGTGGGGGAGCTTTAGAGAAGATTTGAGAGAAAGAGAAGAAGGGAGGACTACCAAAGCGTTTTGCTAGCAATTTTTTTGATTAATCAAGAATTTGAAGGTAGTTATCTAACCTCAAACTATCAATATATATATATATATATATATATATATATATATATATATATATTTTACCGCTCTTTATTAAAAGATATATTTTTGTTTCTTTGTAATTGGATTTTTGGTGATAATTCTTTGAATATATGGTTTGTATATGTTAGATTATGTATATAAACTATTTTTATGTGATTTAGTGTTAACTAATCCATAAAAACATGATAAATATGAAGAAAATTATATCATAGTGAGTTTATAGTAGTATAAATGTATGAATATGGCTCATGTGATGTTAAATTTGATCCTCAATTCATATTTTTATGTGTAAATTGATTGTTAATTGTGTAAATACGTGAAGAAATGAAAACAATGGGTTTTAAACAAACTATTTTGGTTAAAAAATGAATTCACAGTAATTAGTTTCGCTAAGAATATTTAAAAGTGAAGAAATAGCAAAAATAATGAAATTTAGAGGTTTTAATTTGTTGTTTATGTTGTATATATGATTGGAAACATGTTAGAAACCTTAGTTGTTGTTTCTGTAAAGTTTGTACAATTTGGGTAAGTTAAAATTGCTGTTAGAAAGAAGTTTTTAGGCCTATTTGGCTTTGTTTACGTATTCTTCATGAATTGGAACGACTGGAATCGCGTCTTAGGCGCCTTAACGCCTACCAAAAGCACATTTCTGACCAATGCTTAGCTTAGCCCAAATCTTGACATCGCTTGATCTAAGGCCTAAGTTAGATATGACGATTGTTTGACCAAGTACAATAGAAATACGGTCCTCAAGACAAACTAGTTCACTGCGCAATGATTATTATCGATTTGGTCCAGAAATTTTATTTTTAATATATAACACTGTAAATGTTAATGTAGCATGCTCTTATAACTTTAAAATGCGAGTAATCATGTTATATGATGAAAGAGAATATTGTGGTGTTGTGATTATATCAAATAAGTAAATTATCATTAGTAATTAATAAGTTATGTGGAAATTGAAATTAATGTTAATAAAATTAGAAGTGTGGTTTAACCATGTGGTTAAACCTAAGATTAGGAGTTGTAAATGAAATAGATATTCAGTTATGTAATGTGATCATGTGGTAACTAATTATATCATGATGACATGTGTTTAGGATATTGAGAATCAAGTCGTACTGTTTAGCTTACACGTAAGGCAAATTCCCTAACCTTTGCTACTTTATTATTCAGTAAGGTTTTCCTTTCACCGTTATCTAGTTTACACTTATGCAAGTTCTTTAATCTGAATCTCTTATATGAGTATCCTTAACTCTATTTATCATTGAATAAGTTATCTATCTTTATCTTGTTTACGCTTACACAAGTTCATTTACCCTAATATTTCATTATGTAAGTTCTTGTTCCTAACTTGTTATTGTTATGCATATTATTTAACTCTAAATTATTGTTGAGAAAGTTTCTAAACTATACTTTTCATTGAGCAAGTTAATTAATCTTTACTCCTTCATTACAAGCGATATTGTTTTGCATATTCAAAGTCTGTATTGTTGTTGAAAACTTGATCTTGTTATAAAATGTTTGTTCAGGTAAAAATGACTGTTGTTCAATTTATGATCACCAATGTCATTGTAATATCTTACATTGTTGTCCCGAACTCTTAGTTGACTAGCGATCCTTCTATTGATTCGACTAATCCTTAGTTGATGAATGCTCTATAAACTAAATTACACTTGAAATCAATCCAAACCAAACTTTTTTTGGTTTGCTTACGTACCTTTACAGTTTTGAAAGTATGTACTCAATGATTAACATTTGTTCGTTTATAACCCATCGAGACTTTATCTCTTATTGGTTCGTTGTTATACTTTGTTCATGCCGATTTTTTAATTGAACTCTTGAGTAGTTATTGATCTCTAATTGATTCAACTAGTACTTAGTTGATGAGCATTCTAAAGATCTAGAATTCCTTTGAAGTTAATTCCAAACCAAACTTCCTTTGGTACAAAACCTAATAATCTAAGCTGAGATGAACAACACTATATCATGGGATTGTTTTAGAGCTACGCGATAGCGTTAAAATGTTTGTGCAATATATAGTACAAAGGGTTGATCACCTGGAGTACGAGATGATGGTCCACATAGTCGTTTAGACTGCAAAAGGTTACAGTAGAAACACCTGTTAACCTAGGACATAAAAGATGATTATGGTCTTTTAGACAGTTAAAGGTTAAAGTAGAAATACTTGGAAAACCTAAAAAATAGTTCATGGTCTTATGACCCTCAGTGTATTTATTTGATATTGATATTGATATCTGTTATTTGATTTTAAGGTTCATTATTCCTGTCAAGACCTTGAATTTTTAAACAATTTTATTTTTTTCGAATAATTTTTTTTATTAATATCAGTATTATGTTGTGCATCTGTGATATTAGTGTAGCAAGATAGTCAAATGGGTTATTGACTAAGAAATATGTATGAAGTTATGTTGATTAGTTAATGAAAATCCTAACCCTAATAACGGATAGGGATTTGATAGTTAATACAGTTGTTATAATTGTATCTATGATTATGTGTTTGTACAATATGGGTTTAATGATTAAATATTGATCAGATAAGGTATAACATTAGTAAACCCTAATATTAGATTAGAAACCCTACTCTGTGGTTAGGAAACCCACTACACCAAAATAGGGATGTAGCGAAGGAAATTTTGTGAATGAATATATTCCTTCACATGAGGAGTTTTTTAGCGAAGGAACGGTGAAGGAAAAGTATTTAGTGACAAAATAGTGATTAGCGAAAGAAAAATCCTTCACAATTTTTATTTTTTTTCCTTGCAAAATTGAGGTGATAGAAGGATTTATTTTGCGCAAATTTATGATGAAATATTGCGAGGAAAAAATATATTAATGAAAAAATTATTACTCACTATATATTATTTTTCAGAAGTTTTTTGCGAGGGATAAAATTAGTCGTTGTTTTGTTCTAAATAATTTTTTAGAATTAATTATGGTGAATATAAATTTTAATATAAATACATTAAATGTTTTAGAATAGTAAAATTACTTATAATAATTACATTTTTTAAGCAACTTATTATAATATTACTTATAAAAGATTTGTTTTTTAAAAAAAATGTTATGAACTTTTTTTTTTGGAACATATTAATAATCTTATGTGCTTGTGGAACAGAGTCGGTCTTCAGTGTTCTTCAGTTGGTGGGTGTATGTGTGCATGCGTGGTTCGGCTCGAGAGGAAAGCAAGAAATCAATTGAGTCTCTTCCTTAGCCAAAATTGGATGTTTCAACCAGATTGTAGATAGGCTAGCCTCAACCTACCCTTAACCTGCTCCGTCCAATATACCTCCTCCTCTGCCATGTACGAGAAACCCTAACCTTAGAAATCGCCCAAACTTTCCTTTTCTCTAAGCCAATCGAGCCTGCAGAACACCAGTTCTAGTGTTTTTAATTCAGTTTAACCTTAATCTCTCACTGAAAGGGCGAGGATGGCAGACATGTATTGATATTGGAATCCACCATTTTTCACCCACAAGGTGGAGGCCAGCCGTACGATACTGGGCTCATCACAACCACCCCTCATTCTTCTTCTTCTGATTTATCTGACTTCAAATTTATAGCGGAAGATGTTCGATCCAAAGATGGAATTATATGTTACTTATTCATTCCCATTTTGTTTCTACTAATCCCCTAATTCCACTCTTCTATTTTATTTACTTTTATTTTAATTTTTTTGTAACTTTTATATAATAAATAGGTTTTTCATTATGGGTTCTTTGAGAATTATGAACCCATCAGAGTTGAAGAAGGGATTCAAGTTTATTTGACTATGGATGAATCTAGGCGAAAGCTCAATTCTAGGTATACAATAAGGAACACCGAGGCATTCATTAATTTTTCTGAATGTAGTGTATTATTACAACTCAAATTGGAGAGCTTTCAGAGTTGATTATCTTTTTGCTTCTGAAATGTACCCATTACATAAGTTAGATGCTAAAGTCTTATGTTATTAGCTTTGTATACATGCATAAATTATTGCTTACTTTCTGTGTTTAAGCAACGCATCTTTTTTTATTTGTATGTTATTTTTTTTCTTTAGCTTCTTTCCCTTGCTAATGGCCATTGATTTTTCCAGACTACACTCAGCTGGGCATTTGCTGGACTTATGTATGCGAAATGTGGGGTTAAGTCATTTAGAGCCAGGCAAAGGCTACAATTTCCGTGATGGGTATGAATTGAAACTTCTTGTGGTTATTCTATTGATTGTAAATATGATTACTAATACAACATCCTAAACTATTTAATCTCAAGAAGTTCTTATATTATCATATTTTCTTGCAAAACAGTGAGTTGATTGAACTTCAATGGCAGGTGATATTCAAAAATGAATGAAACATATTTTCCCTCCTACTTCTCGTGTATCAATATCTCAATTATGAATATCAAATTCGGAGCTCATCAAGCCCTTGGAAAAATCAAAATAAAAGATGCACAAAGATAGCAATAGAATGTAATTCAACTTGATTATGCAAAAACAATCTCTGTTCTTTTTTTGATAGGTCAACAATCAGTAATTTCTTACAATATATATTTCCAAATTTGATAATTCAACATACAGAGTAAATTAGAAAACCCAAAATCAAAAGTTTCATGTTATACCTGGTTCCTTCCCATTGGGACCCTCGAATTCTGATCCATCGGTTATCATGATTTTTCTTTCATTACATTCATCAGAACTCAACAATTCAACAATCTTGCATTCCATGTTACTAGATTCTCTAGGCAACTCTGCATTCCCTCTCTCATTAAATGAAACATCTTAGTCACATCTATAAGCATCCTCCGAGAAAAGATTTTTTCCATTCAGATGTGTGGATCCACCAAGCATGAGAGGAGAAATAAGACCTTCAGTAATGAAGTCTTCTTTTAGGATCCTAGGTGTGTTACTGCCACCGGTTAAATTCTCATTTGAAGATTGTTCCCTAAGCAATTCAGCTGAAGAGCGTGCTATTGTCAAACTAGAAAAATCTCTGACATGATTAATTGCACTTCTATCACCCATTTCAACAAGTTTATGGCCTACAACAGGCAATACAGATGCCTCAGCAAACGCCCTTCCATCCATTCCATAGTCACTTCCAGGAGACTTCTCCTTATCCACCACAGAATCCATCTCCAGCTTAGGACAGAAAAAACTTCCTTCCTTAGCATTGCCGACCTCAGTGTTCTGGTCCTCCAGATTAATCATTTCATGGTCACTTCCCAAATCCTTCTCTTTTTCTTCAACAGCCATCTCTAGTTCCGGACAGGCAGAAGTTCCAGATTAGAGTTGCCAGCCTCATTGCTTGCTCATTGGGATTCCCATCACCTAGACAAACTACTTGTGAGTCTTCATCCTGGACTTTAGCTTTGTTTGTGGATGCTGAATCTAATGTTGACTAGTTTACTTCTAATCTTATGCATTGCATTATATAGCTGCTAATAAGGAACAAACTTGTTCTATAAAATGTCATATTATGGAATTAAACAATTATTATTTATCATTTGGAGTTGATTGTTTGTCTATTTTCTTTGTGTTATTTCAATATATTACAGGGGTGATGTTGTTCAAGTAGATACTTGGGTAGCTGCATATAGGAAGAATGATATGCGGTGTGATTGGCTTCTTCGTGACTACAGTACTGGCGAGATATTGACTAGAGCTTGTAGGTTGGAACTTGTGTTGTTTAAGCCCTTTCATCCAGTCCATATTCTCACAAGTCATGACTTTATAAATGATTCTTTCCAATTGTTTATTGCTTCCTTTTGCTATTGTAATGGAGTCTCTATGCCTCTCTCAATGCTGTGTAGCCATGGTTGCTTCATCGACAAGATCACTTTATTTGTTTCATCTTTATATATTGCAAGTTAACAGAACATTATATGCATATAATTCTCTAGAAGAAATATTCAACTTTTTAATGATTTAAGAATCTACTCTATATTATGTGAGAAGTTTACTTGAGGACGAGAAAAGTATCAACTTTTGTTTTGTTGTTCAATTTTTTTAGCTGATCGATATGAATGAGTTTCTTATTTATGGATTAACTGACTACGACCGGATCTTTTGATTTTTTGTGGGCAGTTGTTGGGTAATGATGAACAAACAGACAAGGAAGTTAGCTAAACTTCCAAATGAAGTTCGAGTTGAAATAGCAAATTATTTTGTTGATACACATGTTCTTGATACAGCCAACTCCAGTTCCATGGTGAGTTCTTTGTACTAGTTTAGGATCATTGTCTGTTGCCAAAAGAGGTTTTTATTTTATTTTCTTTTTTTTTTAATTTAAGTTCGCCAGTTTCTTCTTTTATTATTCCTCGTCTTATTGAAATTAAATTTTGGTGTTTTTCTTACAGCATGAAGTTTACATGCCCAACCTTGATTTTCTTGAAGAAAATGATGATGAATTGGATCTAACATGTCACACATTATTCCTTTTAGTTCATTGTTATTCTTTCAATTTTCTTATGTTAGTTAATAAATTTTGTAGATACTATGGTCCTTGGAAGACCAAGATACAATAACAAATTTTGTAGTTATTGTGACTTGAGTATTATGATCTATTTATATGTGAAGTTTTAATTTTATTAACTCATTACGCATTAGCTTATCAATTAGTTTGAAAAAAGTATGGCAATATTTATATTTACTTGAAAAATATATTTAATATTTCTTATAGAGATTAATAATAATAATAAATATGAAATCAATGATTTACAAATTCATTATAATTTTTAATGAATTTTGATTATTTAGCAATTAATTTTTATTTACAAATTTATAATTTATGAATAAATTTTTCTCTCACTAATTTGAAGAAATATTCTCAATTTATAATTAGTGAAGAAAAATATTCTCTCGTTAAATAAATATGTTCTTCACAATATATTATTTGTGAGGAAATCAAGTTATTCACTAATTTCAAATAGTCCTTAAAATATTATTTTTGAAGGAAACTGATCTTTCACTAAATAACAATATTTCATTACCAAGTACAATTTGTGAATAAAAATATTCACAATATATCCTTCACAAAAAATATTTAGTTACTACTTAGCGAAGGATACCCAATTGCGAGGAGGTCTAATGCGAGCAATCGTGTGAAGGAAATATTTCTTCGTAATAAATCACTTGTGAGTGATATAGTATGTCTTGTGAAGGATTTGTCATTCACTAGAGGCCATTTTTTGATGTAGTGACCCTAACGATCAGTTAGGAACCCTAATTGTATTTTTGAAAATCCTAATTTTCTATTCAAAAATCCTAAACCCTAATGATGATTATCAAACCCTGAGGGTTAAGATTAAAGGGAATCATGTCAAATGACTAAACTACCCTTACAATTTTGAGGGAAATTACCAAAATACCCTTTTTACTTTACTTATAAGTTAAAAGATTTGCCAAATCTAGTGACTCATCTCTTAAGATATCCCATATGCTCCAAATCCAATCCAAATCAGATATTATATGCCACCTAGCAACATCTAAGTCCATTGAATCAAAGTTAAGATATTAAAGAAAGAGAAAAACTAAAGATAAGCTCATTTGTGTTCCATACACTAGCCAAGTCTCTCTCTCTCTCTCTCTCTCTCTTAAGCCACGAAAATTAGAAAGAGAATCAGTCCCAAGATAAGCCAAGAACACCCCAAGATCAGATTAGGAAGCAAGGATCAAAAATTGTTCAAAGAAAGGTATAAACCCTAACCAAGCTAGATCTTGTATGCTTAGAAAAAATGTTTTTATGTTTAGTTATGTGTTATAGGATGTTATTTAGTGATCTATGATGATATATCATGGATCCATAACATCTAAGTGCTTGAAAACGAAGTTTTTAAAAACTGTCAAGAACCCTAAAATATGGCCTGACAGTCAAATGTCAGAGGCCATAGATCCAAATCTGTTAATTGTTAGACTTGCTAGGTGTATCATTGTTGTAGTATGCTATGAGGAGAGTAAACTGGAAGTGGAATCATGTTCATATCATGTCCAGATTTCAAGTTATTAATGGTCAAATATGGTTGGCCAGTCATACTTATGAGTTTCTGAAAAACCCAAAAAATCCCCAACAGTGTCTGACAGCTTTTTGTTGGGCTTAAATCTTGCATGTGTTATGCTTTTAGCTTGTGTAAGTGTATCAATGTTATACCCTGGTATATGGATTATAAAACCATGAAATTAGAGCGCATAAAACATCAACAAAATCAAAGTTATTAGCAGTCAAAATAGGTTGACCAAGCACAAATTAAGTTTTATGGAATTTCCAGAAAACTGAAGAACATGTTTTCTGATAGGGTTTGACCAACCCAGATCTATCTTATGTGATGTAGTTAAGCTACCTAAGTGTAGTACTTTTGTTCTTTGACATGTTATCTATAAGAGTCTGACACTTTAACACCCAAACATTATACATAAACCAAGTTACTCAAGCTCCAAAGTAGATACCTAGAACTGACTGGGTTTCTGGGTAACCCAGAAACTCCAGAACAGCCTTGTCAGTAACTTTGAGTCCTTAGATCTTCTTGCTATGAAGTAGTTAGACCATGCAATTTGTTTGTACTTGTAGTCTTACACTAGTACAACACCATGAATACACTCCCAAGCCCAGAAACTTGACCAGATTCAAATTAACCATGGTCAAAGTAGCCCACAGGGCATTGACCATGGTTGTTCTTCATTGATGAAGAACACCAACTGCGATAGTTTTCGTCGCTAAAGCCTATAGCGATAGTTTTATAAAAATTAATTAAATTAATTTTAATAAATCAATAAAAATAGAAAATAAATAGTAAAAAAAAAAAATTCAAAACTGAATTTTAAAAATTATTTGAAGTTTTAAAAATTAACTTTTAATAATTTGACATTAATTTTATTAATAATTTAATTTATTTAAATATTAATGATATTAAATTTATTTAATGATTATATTAAATAAATTAGTTAAAAAATAATTTTAATATTTAAAAATCATTTAAAAATGATATTAAAGTGTTAAAAAAATATTTTAAGTTATAATGAATAACTTTTAATATTTTGAGATAAATTTCATTAATAACTTAATATTAATGATAATTAATTTATTTAATAATTGTATTAAATAATTAGTTTAAAATTATTTTTATAATTTAAAATTATTTTAAAATGATATAAATGATTTAAAAATATATTAAGTTATAATAAATGACTTTTAATATTTTGATGAGAAATACATTAATATTTGAATATTAATGGTAGTTATTTAAAATGATTTTAAATATTTTAAAAATCATTTAAGGGTAATATTAGTGTTTTAAAAATATTTTGAGTTATTATAAATAACTTTAATATTTTGATAGAGATTTCATTAATATTTTAAAATTATTTAAATATTACCGATAATGGGATTGTTAAAAGTATTTAAATCATTTAAAAATGATATCGTTGTTTGAAAATCATTATAAAATATAATAATTATTTGAAAATTATTATGAGCTTCCGAAAAATATTATAAAGGATAATTAAATTATCTAAAATAATATTAAAGCTGTGTTGTAGAGTTTTATTGAAAATAAACTTGTTAATTATTTGATAAGGTAATAGAGACACCGTATTGATACCGAAGTCCAACTAGACTAAAATAGTTTGACCTGATAAATATTTTTATAGGTTCTAAACATTGTTGTGACTACATGATAATGTGTTTGAGTTATATAATGACTTTAAATAACAGCGTTATGTGTTGTGATATATTACGCTAATTGCTAGACCAATATTATTGATGATATGTCTTTCAACGCAGCAAAGTTAGATTGTATAGCAGTAGTCAACGACCAAGGCAGGTTTCCTTAACTCAATCTCGAGTTATTATTTTTCAAGCATAATAGTGGGTAATTATTGTTGATTATTCCACATCTGAGATTCTTATTGAGCATTCACAATTATTGCAAGTTCATTAACTCAAATTGAGTTTTTAAATTTCAAAAGCATGATTGGTGGATAACTATTGTTGGTTATTCATATCTATAGTGATTATTATTATTTGCACATAATGCAAATAATTTTTGTCTATTATTGAATAGTTTATGAGCTATGTCTCAGCTAATTATTTTGGCGAGACTATTATTTGTTAAAACATGATACGTTCTAATAATTAAACTAAGTTGTTATTTAAAGATCAAGGCCAATTATTTCAGCTAGATCAATATGGATATTATACGTTGAAATCTTTAGCATTCTTGTAATTCAATCCAAGCCATATTATCATGGTACAGACTCATTATGTAAGACTAACATTAACAACCCTTATAAAAAGGGGACTTTATGGTTGAACATTCGACTATTACGCTATTTTTGAGTATTATGCATAATATAGGGTACAATGAAGCTGATCACTTCATGTGCTTGCAGAAGAGTATGATTTAATCTTTATGATTAACTAATACACTTGAGGTAATTCAGTATTTAATATATGATAATTCCTCTATTAGTTCATGATCCATTGTGATCACTCAGCATGAAATCTGAAAATATTCAACTTTATTATTGCAGTAGTATTATCTCTTGATAATCAATTAAACATTATTGAAATTTTGAAAGAGTTTTACTCTTTCATCATTGAATTGTTGTTTAGCATGAAATTCGATAAAGTTTTGTTATTGATAAATGATTTATTCAGCTACTTCAAAGTCCTTTGAACAATATTGAAGTTCTATCGAATCTAGAGTCTTATATTCTTGATTCATATCTCTTTTTGTATGTTTTAACTTGCAAAGCAAACTCGTTCCTCACCCTTGCTTAAACATAACATTTCAGCTAAGGACGAGTGTAAAACCCCGAATTTTATGAAATGAAAGTATTCAATTTTCTTATATTTATTATTTTATTTTGTAAATGGTTAAATTAATAAAAGGTTAAAGTTAAGGGTGATATGTAAAAATTTTGCAAAGTATGCAAGTTGTTATAAAATGTTCGTTTGGTCGGGAAATATTCTTTTTATCGGGGAATATCCGTATGACGACACAATCATTGGTGGACCACACAATGGAAGTATTGTCGTAGTTAGAAAACGACAGAGTTATCATTTAATAAAAATAACGGCGAAAGTGTTACCGTTAAAACTGTTGAACTACCCGGTAGTAAAAATACAGTAATACGTGTGGTTGCATAGTAGCACACGGTATTGATTATTGATGCTTACATAAGAAGTCACTTAGTTATACTCAATTATTACTACAGTAATTGCTGCATCATATCTCTCATATTATTGATTCAATTATTGTCACAGTATCATCTGGATAATATGTTATATTATTAAATCAATAATTGAGACGACAAAGTTATTCATATTATTAATTGCAATATCGACAATGTCAGAAGTTTACATCGAGGAGAGGTTAGATAATCTAATTGCACGCTTGATAGGGAGAAATCCTTATTGAAAGCACCCTCTTTCTCAGGAGGCTATGGCGCCCCAAATTCGGACCTCCACTTGGTCACCGAATTTGGTTCATCACGTTCTCATGGTAAAACCATAATAATTAAAATAACGCATACACAACGGAAAATCTATTTTAGAATAATATACAATGATTTATTATAATTATTCCCTAAGTCTCATGCAACCTACAATACTTAATAGATTACATAATATTATCGAATAAAGACCTATTACATAATCCTACTTAAGTTTAAACATAGTCCACAAATAGTCTTAACATAACATAATAGCTTTAAACATAAAAAGGACAAGCTAGTTTGGTAGCCTTGCCTTGCCCTTGTCTCGCTCCGAGACACCTCCTGTTCTTCCTTAATCGAAAGGTTTTAAATAAGCAAGGATGAGCACAAATTGTCCAGCAAATAATATACAACAAGGGTTTAGGATATAATATCACAAGGTTTGAAATATCGAAGGGTTATTTCTATGATAGTTCAAAGTGTCAGAATAACATCATGAGTAAGGGATATAACAATTTAATATAAATCAACAGATATATAAGAATTCAACGGCTAACAATGTATCCAACTGGATAAGCAATTTATCTTGAAAGCAAATACTAAGGACTATGGAACTTCCACTAGAGTTACCAATATTAAACTGATAACCCAAAAATATCAAGTACTATAGATGATCAGTCTATAATACTTTACGTTATGCATAACACCACAATAATATTTATTCATGTGTTGGGGTTTCCAACAACATACACTCCCCTTACCAAAAGGGTTGTCTAACTCAGTTTTCAAGATTCCTGCCCCAAATCAATTGGTTTGGACATTTTTTATAAACATGCATATACTCTAGCCGAATCAAATGGCATCGACTCTTCCACAATATTCAAGGACAATACCAATTTCAACATGAATAATAGCTTTCACAAGGGTTTAACAAAGTAATCTAACTTGTATTCAAAAGGATAAGCTTATGGTAAAATGCAATGGTATTGCACAACAATAATAATAGGGTTCGGATACTTGCTCAATAAAAGTATAGTTCAAGGAAACTTGCTCAATAATAATTAGAGTAAGTTTAGGGAACTTGCCTCAAGCGTAGATTACCAAAATACCGCTTAACAATACACTTTCGAATCTTATCATAATGTGATATGCATATAGAGTATTCATTAGTTAAATATACTAGATATGTAAGTCTAAATGCATACTCAAACATCTAACTTAATTGTATACTCTTCACATACTTCATTTTATACTTTACGTACTGATAACACAAAATCAGTTCGTAAGTCACCATGAAAAGCAAATGACATAGTCACTCTATAAATAAATCGAGAATGCTCAAGGTTACGACCTCCTACTCATGGACATCTCATTTCAATGCAACACCGACGTATCAAGTAGGCATCACACACACACACACACACATATATATATATATATATATATATCAGTAGGTTTTAGATCACATTTAGCATTATAAGTGTCATGTAACTACTGTCTAAAAGATCAGAAGTCACCATCTGGAATTCCAGATTGGCCGCAATTCTAATGCCATAGCTTAGCTTTAGACTAGGAGAAGCAATTCTTGCTTCCCTCGACCGACTCTAAGACTTCATTTGCTTCCTTGGGGTTCTATCTGGTCTCGAACGCACAATCATACTTAATGTATTTTGACATGTTAAAGGTTTTCACATGCTTCTTAGATCAATCTAGGTCCCTTCTTGCATAACATGGTTCTAAGTTCGATCATTTCAACAAATTAAGGTCATAAAACCACAAAGTCTAGCATGTTTGTTTTCTAAACATTCAAGATAGCTATAACAATCACATTAGGCATGCTTGTGTGTATTCATAACACATACGTGAACTAACTATAATTGAAAATAAGCTTCGTTTATGCATTACTTGAGCTACGATAACGAGGCATGGCATATACACATTTATGACATATGAGTGCATCTAAGAGAGTCATTAAATATGATCACAAATGTCAGATTCTAGTCTTCAAGATATCATGACAATATTCACATTCTAAACTTACTAGTGAGTCCAACTTGTTTATGTTTCTTTGCTAATCACTTAAGCACAAGCTAAAGGTTTATTCATGCATATCTAAATCACATTAACATGCTTTGCAAAGTCAGAATATACAACATGTAGAATTCATGTAAGCTAGCATACTAGTTTAAGTCTCTTATTAAGAATATTTCTAACATAAGGCTTAACAAGCTTGATCATGCTCAACGGACTATGTACTCTACAACATGCTCATCTAAGTGCAAAATCAGTCATGTATAGCTTACTAGGTTCATAATTAATAGAACATGATCTTTTACCAAAGTTGGTTTTCGAAACTTAAGGTTCAAACCTCCATTTAAACCATATGTCTCCATTAGTCATGCAAGTCTATGAAAACATGTTCACATTAGGTCAACATATCCATCATACACATGTTCAGATGTTAATTTAAGTCATAACTACTAGCTCATATGGATCAGACTTGAAAACAGAAGCTAAAAACTGAACTCAGAACCCAAGCATTGCATTGCAAGGCCTCAATACAAATGTGGCACGGTGTGTCGTGTGCACGGTTCGAAAGCAAGAACGATCTGCTCAAGAATTATCCATCCAAAACTCAAAATTTTCACATGATATCACTTCTAAACACTCATAAACCAATGGTAACATGTTTATATGATCACTTAGCAACTATATAACCAATACCCAATTCCATTAACCTATAATTCCATGAATTCAAGAATTTAAAATTTCAAGAATTCAAAACTTAGTTTTACAGAGAATGAAATTGAAAGTTTAGAATGGAATTATACCTTTGCAATATGAATGAAACTTGCTCCAATTGGACTTTTAAGCTCTAAGAATGCTTGAATGCTCTCAACCTTACTTAACAAAAATCTCAGACAACTTCAAGAACATCAACTGATGAACATGGCTGCTATTTATAGAAGAACTTTGGACTAGGTATTGGTGTTACACAAAACTTGAGCTCAAGGTGTAATGCAATGAAACAATGGTTCAAGGAGGGTGGTTCAACCACTCCATACCAACCACCTAGCTAGCCATGAACATCTAGGATTTAGCCTTGTGGAAGAAGACGTGAAACCAAACTCAGTTACTGTTCATGTACTTGGTGACTTTCATTTTGGGACAAAAAGGAGAGAACTCAGCAATCTAGTTATCTAGGCTTAATTTGGTTTATTTAAATCCCCATAATGAAATCTTAATGTACAATTGCTACCATATTAGGAATTTAGGGACTAATTATAAACTCACATCAAATAGTTCATGTACATTGAATATACGCAATAAAATAATGCAGTCAGATATTATTGTCCGGGCAGTTTCATAATTATTCCTACCACTCATAAAATTATATATTAAATGTCTACTTACCTTCATATTGTTACCTATACATTTCATGATATATTTATACCATATAGTTTCAATATGTTAAATTACCACTTAATATAACATAGTCTCATAGAACTTAATATATAGACACACCATGTAATGCATTGCCGCACTATATATAGTATATATGCTCATATACACATAAGCATTAATATAATATTATTATATTACTAACTCACTTAATTAGGCCAAATAGTTTAATCATGCACCTCCTTAATTAATTAACACTAATATTAATTACTCCAACAATTTATGGGTTTTCCATAATCATTATTATCTGTATTTCCATCACCGTGCCACACAAGGCTTTCAACGAGTTTACCACAAACTCCACGTATTCTCAACTATTTAATTATTTAATATAATTGAGTTATCACATTTCATGACACGCAATTGTTCATATTCAAATAAATAGTCATTTTCATTAATATATTTAATTAATAACACGTGAAAATTCTTGGGTATTACAGGAACGACCTGGTTGTTAAATATTGTGAGTTATAATATTAATGATGAATAAGTTCGTGTTGATTAAAGAAGAAATTGATAATTCCATTTTGTGGGAATTATTAGTGTTAGTGAAAATCGACATTTATTTCGATAATAATTAATGTCTGGAGGTTATATTGACCAATCGGGTAATTCACCGGATAAATGAGCAATTAATTGCTATTAATTCACATGCTTATAACTATATGTTCACATGTGTGTACTATTGATTCACATGATTTACTATTAGGGGAGTTGGTGCAAGATTGATAATACTTGCATGACTAAATTAAAAATGGAGGTATAGATGAAGGTACTATACTATAATTAATTTTTTCACATGTTTAGAACTATTGAGTCATATGATTTACTATTGATTCACATGATTTACTATTAGGGGAGGTGGTGCAAGTTTGATAATACTTGCAGGACTAAATTAAAAATGAAGAAAAAGAGGAAGGTATTATACTGTAATATTTCGAGCCCCAAAATGTGCAATTATTGAAACTATATTTTCCTATAAATAGAAGCTCATTCTTCCTCCATTTCTCACCAATTCACTAAATCTCATAAAAGCAATTATTATAGAGAAATTATAGAGAGAAAGAAGAAGAGAAGTCTGCTACCTCACTATTCTAGTATCCAATTTTCTTCTAAGGTAAGGGGTATTATTTTTTTGTATTCATGAAGAGAGTTATTTTCTTTCAATACTCGTAAAGATTGTTATTCCATTCTTTATTATTACATTGGAATAACACGTATGCATGCGGACTATCGCATGCTGGTGAATTCTTCATTATTCCATTCTTTATTATTCTCTTGGAATAACTTCGTCTGCGCTACTGATCTATCGCATGCTCGTGAATTCTTCTGTTATTCCATTCTTTATTATTACATTTGAATAACACATCGTGCGGATCTATCGCATGCACGGTGAATTCTTCGTTATTCCATTCTTTATTATTACATTGGAATAACACGTCGTCTTGATACATCACATGCTTGGTGAATTATTCGTTATTCCATTCTTTATTATTTTGTTGGAATAACTTTGTTTGTGCGATCTATCACATGCACGGTGAATTCTTTCATTATTCCATTCTTTATTATTTTGTTGGAATAACTTTTATGCAGGCGGATCTATCGCATGCACGGTGAATTCTTCATTATTCCATTCTTTATTATTCATTGGAATAACTTTCATGCATGTGAGGTCTATCGCATGCACGGTGAATTCTTACGTTATTCCATTCTTTATTATTCATTTGGAATAACTCATGCATGCTGATCTATCACATGCTTGGTGAATTATTCGTTATTCTATTCTTTATTATTTTGTTGGAATAACTTTTGTTTATGCGATCTATCGCATGCACGGTGAATTCTTCGTTATTCCATTCTTTATTATTTTGTTGGAATAACTTTTATGCATGCATGGTCTATCGCATGCACGGTGAATTCTTACATTATTCCATTTTTATTATTACTGTTGGAATAACTTGCATCTATGCATGGTCTATCGTACGCTGGTGAATTCTTACATTATTCCATTTTTATTATTCTTTGAAATAACTTTTATGCATGCGATCTATCGCATGCTGGTGAATTCTTTTGTTATTCCATTCTTTATTATTCTTTTGGAATAGCCTGTCTACGCGGACTACCGCATGCATGGTGAATTCTTCTGTTATTCCATTCTTTATTATTCTGTTGGAATAACCTGTCTATGTGGATTACTGGCTTGCATGGTGAATGATCCTTCGTACTCATTCCTTATTAAATTGTGGAAATGATGCATCTACGTGGATTACGCATGGCGCGAAAATCCATTTGCGATTTCATTTATTCTATTATACTTAGTTGGTTAAAGTTTTGGCTTACATACTCCATGAAATTAGTAGAATATCCCGGATATTCAAGGCGCTTCATCCGAAGATCTTTTCATGGAAATATTCTTACGAGCATTCTTGAATTTTACTCCACAAAGCGAGATCGTGTTGACAATTTGAACGTTATTGAATTCTGGATAAATTAAATTATAAATCTTTAAAATTTATCCTTGAACTTGTTTTATTGAATTGTTATGACATGGTCATTATCCTCATGCTTATATTGTGATGAAAGTCATCTTTGGCTTACGTGCATAGATGGACTTGGTATGATTATGACCAGGGATTATTCGGTATAATCATGACCGTAATGTAACGAATGATGTGGTAAAAGTCCTCATTGGCCCGTAGTACATTGATGGACAGTTATGGGTATGATTATAACCAGGGATTATTCGGTATAGTCATGACCATTGATGATTACATGAATATTCTTGGCCCGTAGTGCAGGGATGATTCGATGATGTGGTTTATTTATTAATTTGAGTCTCAGCGATAAAGTTGATGAAAAACTTTTTAAATCATAGAAGATAGTAGATTTTATGCTCTACTTGACTCTTCTAATGGATTGCTTCTTCCGCTGCAGTTGTTGATCTAAAACTTGTTATCTATTGTATTCTATCAGTTGTTATACTGTTGAAGGCTAATGATAATTTATTCTACATTATCTTAGTCATAATATTTCTTACTGGGCTAGTTGAGCTCACCCTTTCTTTCACTGTTCTTTTCAGGAAATGAGAATATATATTTGGACTTAGTGTCGGGGAACGGATTGACGGTCCAGATGGTTGTTTTAGTAGTCCTCACTATTCTATAAAATAGTGTGACAATAAATGTAATGAGGACTCCATTGAGTGTGGATATTGCCAAGAAGACAATATTCGTGTTAAAACTCTCAGCTTATGTTTTTTCGTATTTTACACGACAGTTGTATAATTAAGTTTTTATTTGTATTCTGTACCATGTATTTGGCGATTCAAGATGGGTAATGTATGCCTATTTTGGGGGCATCACAGTTGGCATCAAAGCTTAGGGATATGATCCCTGGTTGAGATGTGAGATAAGAACTAGGAGGGGAGAGACGGGGAATCCCTTCGCTAGTAGGACCTACCTAAGTTTATTTGTTATTTAATTGGTTGGTCAGAGTATAGGGATAATATGTGATATGTCAATTAACCCTTGTTTTGTGGCAATGTTTGAAAATGGCATCCGAAAATGTTGAGATCAGCAATGAAGCCCATGAGACCGTTGAGTCACCAACGATCAATACCCAGGATAATGTGCAACAGGAAGACAATAATCCTCAGGTAAATAACAACACTGATCAGATAATGAACGATGGGATGATCAGAGGTTTTATGCAATTCATACAACATCAGGCGAGAGAGACTCCTGTTCAAAATGCAGGTGGAAACACTGGAAACTCTATGGTCACCGCTAAGAAGTTCAAGGAGCTAGGACCGCCAAAGTTTTTGGGAAAGCCAGAACCACTTAAGGCGGAGACGTGTATAAAGTAGATCACCAAGATATTTGATGTCTTGGGATGCTCCGAGGAGCAAAAGGTTCCCTTTGCCACCTTTATGTTGCGTGAAGAGGCAGATTACTGGTGGGAATATGTAAAACGTACCCAGCCTAACGCACTCAAGATGTCTTGGGAGAAGTTCCAAGAGCTGTTCAACGACAAGTACTTTCCCGAAAGTATTCGTCACATGAAAGAGGTGGAGTTTATCAAGTTTGAGCAAAATAATATGATCGTGTCGCAATACGAGGCTAAATTTGTTGAGTTATCCCAATTTGCATCCCATTTGGTTGATAATGAGGAGCGAATGACGCGAATGTTTATAAGAGGTTTGAAACCCAATATACGTCAATACCTCATTTCTGACAAATTGTGTTTGTATTCAGATGTAGTGAATAGGGCTCAGTTATTATAGCGCGATAATGAGCCAGCCCAACTAAAGGATAACGAGCAACAACACGATAATAATCGTACCGGTGGCAACGTCCATCGGAACAATGATAACCATCGTCGGGGAAATTATCATGCCAAGAATGGTAACCACTTCGGTGGTAATCATGGCCAAGATAATAGGAGTGGAAATTTCAAGAAGAAAAGGTTCAACAACGATGGAAAGACAGCAGCACCAACACCCGTTTTCAAGGAAGGAGAACGACCACCAATTGTATGCTTCAAATGCGGAGGGGAGGGACATATCAGTCCAAACTGCGTGATACAGTCCAAAGTATGTTATAATTGTGGAAAAGAAGGTCACCTGGCTCGATTTTATCCTGCGCAAAGAAAATCAAGTCTATTTGGGGACAAGTGGCACCAAAGGCGATCTGAACAAAATGAAGTCGGTGGTTTCAAGAAGAGCATTTTTTTCGTGACTTAAAAAAGTGAGTAACTAACGACGAAGTTATACGCAGGTTAGTTAATTATAAATTCGCAAAGTCTATACCTTATTGAATCTGGGGTTCTACCCATTATTTTATCTCTCTTGCTTGAGCTCAACATTTAAATTTGACCCTAGAGAAGTTAGACTTTAACTTATTGGTTAAAACTTCGTTAGTAGAAACCTTCGTTACCTCCACTATTTATAAATCTTGTTGATTCAAATCGACACTTTTGTGAGACCCCAGATTTTATCAATAAAGATTTAAATTTTTTGTCGAAATAATTTTAATATTATGGTGTGAATTTGAGATAATATTATAGTTGTGGGTAGTATTTATAAATTTTGCAAAGTATGCAAGTGGTTATATTATATTCGATTGGTGGGGAATATTGGGTTTAGCGGGAATATTCGTACAACGACTCAATCATTGGTGGACCCCTATAATGTAATTATTGTCGGATTGAGAAAACGACAAAAATATTTTATTGAAATAACGGCGGAAGTTTTACCGTTGATCTTGTTGAACTACTTTCGGTAGTAAAAATGCGATGTCGTGTGGTTGCATAGTAGTACTGCGGTATTGATTATTGATGCTTATGTGAGAAGTCACTCGGTTTGATTCCATTATTGTCGATTAATAATATGAATTATTATAGCGATAATGACGTTTTGTTTTATTCATTATTATTAACGTAATAAAACAGAAACATCTTTTTATATAAAACAGAATACTTTATTAAAGTTATTCTATAAATAGAATATATTATATTTTATTATGCATAGTGTTGCATAGTATTTTGCATAGTGTTGCATAGTGTTTGCATAGTAAAATGTTTTTATATAAATAGAATATATGATATTTTATTTAAAAGATTTTGCTTTAAATATGGACCGTCAGATTAAAGTAAATCAATCTGGACCGTTCATGGATTAATTACTATGCATTCTATTTTCCTATAAATAGAAGCTCATTCCTTCATTATTTTCTTACGAATTCATTTGAAACTACAGAGAAGCTATAGAGAGAAAATCTATAGAGAGAAGAAGAAGAGTAGTATTCGGTACTTCACTACTTTGATATCCAAGTGTCTTTTTACGGTAAGGGATATTATTTGTTGTAAAAGTAAGGGGTGTTATTCTTTCTTATTCATGAAGAGAACACATTATTCCATTCTTTATTATTCTGTTGGAATAACTCAGATATCTGTGACATACCCTATACTTGGTGAAATCACTCTGTTATTCCATTCTTTATTATTACATTGGAATAACTTTTGTATCTGTGGCATACCCTATACATAATCTGATATCGTGGTTTACCCTATACTTGGTGACATTCTTCTATTATTACATTGGAACATCACATGCGTGTGTTTTTTACAGGACTGGTTAAAATCTTTATTATTATTACATTGGAATATCACATGCATGTGTTTTACAGGACTGGTTAAAATCTTTATAATTTTGTTGGAATATCCTATCATGTGTTTTTTGCGGATCCGGTTCCATCTTTATTATTCTGTTGGAACATCCGTCGGTGTGAATTTCACCGACACTGGTTCGTTATTATTATTATTCTACATTGGAATAACTTTTATCATGTGAAGTAATCGCATGCATGGTGATTTCCTTTGTTATTCCATTCTTTATTATACCCGGTTGGTTAAAACTTTGACTTCTATACTCCATGAAATTAGTAGAATATTCTTGATATTTGCGTTTCATCCAGTATCTTTTCATGGAAATATTCTTCTGATCATTCTTGAATTTTACTCTACAAAGCAGTATCATGTTGATAATTTGGACGTTATTAGTTCTTGAATAAATTAATTCGTGAACTTGTTTTATTGAATTATTATGTCATTGTCATCATCCTCATGTTATATTATGTTATCTTTGGCATACGTGCATAGATGAACTTTGTATGATTATGACCAGGGATCATTCGGTATAATCATGGCTTATTATAAATGATGTGATAAAAGTCCTCAGTGGCCTGTAATGCAGTGATGGATAGTTTTTGGTATGATTATGACTAGGGGTGATTCGGTATAGTCATGACCATTGATAATTTGATGAAAATCCTTGACAAGTGGTACATGGGATGATTAGATATTGTGGTTTATTCATTAAAGCGAGTCTTAGTGATAAAATTTATGAAAACCTTTTAAAACCTAAAAGATAGTAGACTTTATTTTCTCTTGACTCTTTTAGTGGATTCAGATATTCAGCTGCTTGATTAAAGCTGGTTGTCTATTGTATTTTATCGGTTTAACATTGTTGAAGACTATTGATAATTTATTACGCATTATCTTAGTTATAATATTTCTTCTTTGGGCTAGTTGAGCTCACCCTTTCTTTCCTTTATTCTCTTAGGAAATGAGAATATATTTGGACGAGTCGGGGAAAAGAGTGATGGTCCAGAAGATAGCATTAGTAGTCCTCACTATTCATTAAATAGTGTGACAATAAATGTAATGAGGACTCCTTGAGTATGGATATTGTCTAAATGACAATATTCCTATTAGAACTCTCGGTTTATGTATTGTCTTATGTTATCGACGGATGTATAATTAAGTTTGTATTTGAATTTATGTACCATGTAAGTGGCGACCCAAGATGGGTGACGTATACCTAATTTTAGGGGCGTCCACGGTTGGTATCGAGCTTAGGGATATGATCCTGGTGAGATGTGAGATAAGAACTAGGAGGGAGAGAGACGGGAATTCCTTCGCTAGTATGACCTACCTAAATTTATTTGGTATTTAATTGGTCGGTCGAGTATAGGGATAATATGTGATATGTTAATTAACCCTTGTTTTGTGACGGTGTTAGAGAATGGCATCGAAAATCTTTGAGATAAGCAATGAAACACATGAGAGTGTTGATTCAATTTCAAACAAAGGTAACGACCAACAACATGATAATAATCATATTGTTGGCAAAACGGCTATCGAATAATGATAACCATCGGGGAAATTATCATGCCAAGAATGGTAACCACTTGGTGGTAATCATGGCAAAGATAATAGAAGTGGAAATTGCAAGAAGAGAAGGTCATTTAGCCCAATTTTGTTGTGCACCAAAGTCGAGTCTATTTGGGACGGTGGCACCAAAGGTGGATGTGGACAAAACAAAGTCGTTGGTTTTAGGAAGTGCATTTTTCATGACTTCTCAAAAAGCGAGTAAACCGAGACGAAGTTTACGCAGGTTAGTTAATTATAAATTGCGAAGTCTATACCTTATAAGATCTTTGGTTCTACCCATTATTTTATCTCTCTTGCTTGCGTTCAACGTTTAAATTTGACTCAGGAGAAGTTAGACTTTGACTTATTGGTTGAAACTTCGTTAGTAGGAGCCTTTGTTACCTCTCTCTTTTTTTAAATCTTGTTTGATTCAAATAAACACTTTCACGTTACTTGTCGATCTTATTTTTTTAAAATACTTGGCCTTTGATGTGATTTTAGGAATCAATTGGTTAACTAATCATCATGCTTTTTAAGGTTGTTTATATTCATAACCAACTTTGTTGTGCTTAATTCAAGTAACCAAACCATTAAAGTCAATCATTGTCATATCAAGCCATAAGTAAAGATCCCCGAACCTTTCGTTGTTGACTTCCTTGTGTGGAATGCACCGAGGCGGACTTTCTCTGGCGACATCATGAAAGAAGATGGCGAGTTGATAGGCATCATTATGAGGTGCTTATCTGGGTTAAAGGATAGAAGTCACAGTTGGTATCAATGTGACGTATTATCCAAGTTTTGGATGAGAGTCACGTCTTGAATGATATTTCTATCATTAATAAATTTCTTGACGTATTCTTGAAGACTTTCTAGCCTACCCTAGGCGTGAAATCGAATTTTGTATTGACCCCAGTACAAAAAACCATTTCTTAAACCCCTCAAATATTTCTCCAACTAAAGGATCTGTTTACGTGGATTATGATGAAAGTCATAATAAAAGCATTGGACTAATGAAAATCATGGGTATACGTGGTATTAGTAAGTGTTATAATGAGTTATGTTGGATATTATGAGAAAACATGAAAGTTTCTTAGAAATCACAAAGAGTTGAAAATCAGATTTTGTGAAAAATGTAACATGAAATTCAATTGACCATATCTCCTAATATATTTTGAATTTTTCAGTGTGGTCAAGTTCTAGAGTTAGATCTATGAGTTTTGTAGCATCTCCAAGTGGAATCACTGGAAAAGGTGTTGTAGATTTACGTGTGGTGATTTTAATAAAGAATGAAAAAATTTGGAAATTTCAAAAACCTACTGATTTTATTTTAAAAGGGCATTTTCGGCCACTTAAATTATGAGAAAAATTCTAGCCTTTTGGGAAATGAAAGTATATGGTATAAGATAACTCCTGTCCAAAAATGAGCTTATTCTGACTTAAAATGAGTAAGTTATGACCATTTCAATATTTAGGTTTTTTCGAAAAAACGATATAATAGGAGTTCTACAACTCAGATGACCATGAAATTTAAATCTGAGGCTCACATTAACATGTGTAAGGTCCTGCCAAGATTTGAGAATTTTGGAGTTAAACTTGAGGTAGCTAATTTCTTAAGGAATTAATTAGAAATTGATTTTTGAAAAATAGTAAATGAATTTTAAAATTCGAGAAAAATATATTTTCATTATGGGACTATATTATGCTAAATCCCAGAAAAGAAATATTTTTGGGACTGATTTGGTATTTTTCATGAAAATAGTTTAATTCTACGAATATATGAGTTAAATATGTTATGTGAGTAATAAAAGTTGAAAATAGGATTTTATGGCTAGAGAAATCTATATAGAGTATATGCATATTTTTTGAGGATTTGATAATTGGTGATGATATCTTATGAGTATGGCATTTTGAATGATTAAATGCATTATATGGTAAAGCGTAAACAATTGAGATAAATTGTTTATAAATTTAAGAAGTGATTAAAATATTGTTATAATATTAATGATATTAGATTATGAGATTATTAAGTGATTGATAACATGGGGATATTCTTGAATCTGGATAAATTATATTATAAATGTTTAATATTTATCCTTTATCTCATTTGATTGATTCTTTATATCATTATCTTCATGCTTATATTATGTTGAAAGTCATCTGTGGCCTGTAGTGCATAGATGGACTTGGTATGATTATGACCAGGGATTGTTCGGTATAATCATAACCGTAATTGAAAACACGATTATCTTTGGCCGTAGTGCATGGATAATTTGTGGTCGTGATATTAATGAATACACGATTATCTTTGGTCGTAGTGCATGGATAATTTGTGGTCGTGATACTAATGAATACACGTTTATCTTTGGCCGTAGTGCATGGATAATTTGTGGTCGTGATACTAATGAATACACGATTATTTTTGGCCGTAGTGCATGGATAATTTGTGGTCGTGATACTAATTAATACACGATTATCTTTGGTAGTAGTCAAGTGGATAATTTGTGGTTGTGATACTAATGAATACACGATTATCTTTGGTAGTAGTGCATGAATAATTTGTGGTCATGATATTAATGAATACACGATTATCTTTGCACGTAGTGCATGGATAATTCGTGGTCGTGATAATAAAGAATATCCTTCGGCACGTAGTGCGGGGATGATTCGATGATGTGGATTAATTATTGGTGAGAGTCAAAGAATGAAATATTAATTCATAGATGTGGTAAAAGTCATCTTTGGTAGTAGTACATTGATGGACTTGGTATGATTATGACCGAGGATTATTCGGTATAATCATGACCGTAATTAAAAACACGAATATCCCTGGCCAGTAGTGCATGGATAATTCGTGGTCGTGATACTATTAAGCTGAGTCTCAGCATTATTGGTTTTATAGTTGTATATCTTTGGCCTGTAGTGCAAAGATGAATTGTTAATGAATATCTTTGGCCGGATTGCAAAGATGAATTTAATATTTTCAACGATAAAAGTATTCACGGTATCCTCACCTCTTTATCATACCAGGTACGTACCCTAATTTCGAGGGCAAAATTCTATAAGGAGGGGAGATTGTGAGACCCCAGATTTTATCAATAAAGATTTAAATTTTGTCGAAATAATTTTTAATATTATGGTGTGAATTTGAGATAATATTATAGTTGTGGGTAGTATTTATAAATTTTGCAAAGTATGCAAGTGGTTATATTATATTCGATTGGTGGGGAATATTCGGTTTAGCGGGGAATATTAAATACAATAACTCAATCATTGGTGGACCTCTATTACAACAAAATTATTGTTTGATTGAGAAAACGACAAAAATATTTTATTGAAATAACGACGGAAGTTTCTGGGTTGATCTTTGTTGAACTACTCGGTAGTAAAAGTACGATGTCGTGTGGTTGCATAGTATATACCGGTATTGATTATTGATGCTTATGTGAGAAGTCACTCGGTTTGATTCCATTATTGTCGATTAATAATATGAATTATTATAGCGATAATGACGTTTTGTTTTATTCGTATTATTAACGTAATAAAAGCGAAACATCTTTTCATATAAAAAGCGAATACTTTATTAAAGTTATTCTATAAATAGAATATATTATATTTTATTATGCATAGTGTTGCGTAGTGTTTTGCATAGTGTTGCATAGTGTTTGCATAGTAAAATGTTTTTATATAAATAGAATATATGATATTTTATTTAAAAGATTTTGCTTTAAATATGGACCGTCGATTAAAGTAAATCAATACAGATAGTTCATGGATTAATTACTATGCATTCTATTTTCCTATAAATAGAAGCTCATTCCTTCATTATTTTCTTTACGAATTCTTTGAAACTCTACAGAGAGAAGCTATAGAGAAAATCTATAGAGAGAAAGAAGAAGAGTATACGGTACTTCACTACTTTGATATCCAAATTGTCTTTTACGGTAAGGGATATTATTTGTTTATGTAGTAAAGGGTGTTATTCTTTCTTATTCATGAAGAGAACACATTATTCCATTCTTTATTATTACATTGGAATAAACTTATATATACTGGCATACCCTATACTTGGTGAAATTCCTCTGTTATTCCATTCTTTATTATTACATTGGAATAACTTTTGTATCTGTGGCATACCCTATACATAATCTGTATATCGTGGTTTACCCTATACTTGGTGACATTCTTCTATTATTCTTGGAACATACATTCGTGGAACATCACTTTTATTATTATGTTTGGAACATCCATCGTGGGACTGGTTAAAATCTTTATCATTATGTTGGAATATCCTATCTCATGTATTTTACAGGATCTGGTTCCATCTTTATTATTCATTGGAACATCCTTTTGGTGTGAATTTCAACGATTTTGTTTCGTTATTATTATTACATTGAATAACTAACTTATATCTGTAACTACCGCATGCATGGTGATTTCCTTTGTTATTCCATTCTTTATTATACCCGAGTTAGTTAAAACTTTGACTTCTATACTCCATGAAATTAGTAGAATATTCTTGATATTTGCGTTTCATCCAAAGATATCTTTCATGGAAATATTCTTACGATCATTCTTGAATTTTACTCTACAAAGCAAAGATCATGTTGACAATTTGGACGTTATTAGTTCTTGAATAAATTAATTCATGAACTTGTTTTATTAAATTATTATGTCATTGTCATCATCCTCATGTTATATTATGTTATCTTTGGCTTACGTGCATAGATGAACTTAGTATGATTATGACCAGGGATCATTCGGTATAATCATGGCTTATTATAAATGATGTGATAAAAGTCCTCAAATTGGCTCAGTAATGCGTTGATGGATAGTTTTTGGTATGATTATGACCGGGGGTGATTGGTATAGTCATGACCATTGATAATTTGATGAAAATCCTTGACCGTGGTACATGGATGATTAGATATTGTGGTTTATTCATTAAACTGAGTCTTAGTGATAAAATTTATGAAAACCTTTTAAAACCTAAAAGATAGTAGACTTTATTTTCTACTTGACTCTTTTAGTGGATCAGATATTCATTGCAGATTAAAGCTGGTTGTCTATTGTATTTTATCGGTTTAACATTGTTGAAGACTATTGATAATTTATTCGCATTATCTTAGTTATAATATTTCATTGGGCTAGTTGAGCTCACCCTTTCTTTCCTTTGTTCTCTTGAGAAATGAGAATATAATGGAAGCAGTCGGGGAAAAAAGTGATGGTCCAGAAGATAGCATTAGTAGTCCTCACTATTCTGTTAAATAGTGTGACAATAAATGTAATGAGGACTCCTTGAGTATGGATATTGTCTAAATGACAATATTCCTATTAGAACTCTCAGTTTATGTATTGTCGTATGTTATACGACAGATGTATAATTAAGTTTGTATTTGAATTTATGTACCATGTAAGTGGCGACCCAAGATGGGTGACGTATACCTAATTTTGGGGGCGTCACAACTTTCACGTTACCTGTCGATATTATCTCTTTGAAAATATTTTCCCTTGATGTGATTTTAGGAATCAATTGGTTAACTACTCATCAAGCTTACCAACCTATTATAAAAATTCAAACAACCAAACCCTAAAGTCAATCACTGTCATATCAAGCCATAAGTAAAGAGCCCCGAGCCTTTCGCTGGTGACTTCCAAGTCTTGGAATACACTGAAGCCAAACTTTCCGTAGGCGAAGCTGTGAATGACGGTGGCAAATTGATAGGTATTAATGTGACGTGCTATCCAAGTCTTAGATGAGAGTCACAATTTTGAATGATATTTCTATTGTTAATAAATTTTCTGACGTATTCTCTGAAGACTTCTTGACCTACCCCTAGAGCGTGAAATCGAATTTTGTATTGACCCCAATATAAAACTCATTTCTAAAACCCTTAAATATTTCTTCAACCAAAACGAACGTATAATGCGCCAAAGATGTTGGCTCGAGCTGTTGAAGATTAAGACTATACCATTCAATATCATTGTAGAAGAGCGAACGTGGTAGCTGACGCGTTGAGTAGAAGATCGTATGCGTTTACGAGTGCGACGTTGTTAACACAAAATCCCATTTCGTATAACTTACAAATGATGAAGATAGAGTTAAAGACTCTAGGGACCCACGTGAAGATAACGAATATACGATTAGAATCGACTTTAATCGATAAAGTTAAAATCGCTTCAAGCTACACGGGTGATGAATGAATATGAAGAAGAAGGTTCAAGAGAGGCGTTATTCTAGAAGCAAGAATCGACGAAGAGAGGAAATCTCAACCCTCGATTTAATTGGCCCATTTGAAATCCTCGATCGAGTAGGAACTGTGGCCTATAGACTCGCTTTACCGCCAAGTATGTCGTGTGTTCATAATGTTTTTCACGTATCTGTAAGACCCCAAATTATTATTAAATAAAATTAAATTTCCTCTATTTTGAAATAGTAAGGGTTAATTTGATTAATGTGGTTAGTTATGGGTAAAATGTGCAAATATTTCAAATAAGCAAGTGGTTATAAAATATTCATTTTTATCAGAGAATATTCGTTTAGTAGTGGAATATTCTTACTGTCGGAGAATATTCGTACGACGGCGCAGCCTTGTGTGGGCCCCATAACAGAAAGAGATTGGATGAAGAAAACGACAAGTATAAGTTGTTTATAAATAACGGCGTAGTTATTACTGAATTATCTTGTTGGAATACCCGGTGGTTAAAACACGAGTGTACGCGAAATTGCACCAATTATTAATTCTTACGTAAGAAGGCACTACTCAATAATTGTTACAGTAGTTACTGTTCGATATTTTATTTTATTGATTCAATAATTGCTTCGTTGATATTTTATATTGTTGTTGTTTCAATAATTGTCACTACACATTATTTTTCATTATCGATCAATAATTCATATTATTTGAATAATATTATTAGATAACATTATTGGCAATGTCTAGAAAGTTACATCTAAGGAGATGTTTGGTCACCTAATTGCGGCCTTGATGAGGAGAAATCCTTATTGGAAAGCCCTCTTTCTGAGGAGCGGCTTGGTTAGCCGATATTGTGATTACGTAATATTATTTGTGAATAATTAATTATTGATTTATATGATAAGAAAAATATTCATTTTATGTGGATATAGATGGAGAAAATTTTTAATGTGACAATTCTTTGAAAATTGATATTTTATCTTTTTGTTAAAATAATTCATTTAAATATATTATTATATTTTAATAATATAATAATGGTGATATTTTTACAATGAATGTGGGTTATATGAATAAATGAGGAGGAAGAGTATTTTTGTTGCAATAAATGTTAAAAACATGTTAAACATGTTTGTGGACCCCATTTCTTGGCTAACATTTGATTATAGCCTGTAAAATCGTCCGTTTGTGGATTTCGGTCAACTTCTGCTTGAAATTTGGAAAAACTTTCTTCTGCAAAGTTGTAGAGAATTGAATTTCCTATGGAATGGACATAAGATTTGAATTTTTCTGATAAAAAGGCCATTTATTATTAATTATTGAAGTTCCAAAGTTCTGAAATAATTGATTTTTGGAAGTTTTAATTATTTTTATTAAGAAAAACGTTTTTATTGATTTTGGTGAGGGGGGACCACTTGTGTGGCTGATGTTTTGGATCAAAGGAAGTGTGCGTAGGAATTTATAATATATATAATAATATTTTATTAAATTTTCTGCTTTGGTGTTCACTACACCAAAAATGGCCTATAACGAAGGAAATTTTGTGAAGGAATTTATTCCTTCACATGATGAGTTATTTAGCGAAGGAACAGTGAAGGAAAAAAGTATAGTGCTAATATAGTTATTAATGAAAAAACATCCTTCACAATTTATATTTTTTCCTCATAAAATTGAGGCGATAGAAAGATTTTTGCGTACCAATTTATGATGATGAAAATTTGTAGAAAAAATCTATTTAGTGAAGGAATTATTACTCACTATATATCATTATTAGGATGTTTTTTGTGAGGGATAAAATTGGTATTATATTGTTCTAAATAATTTTTTTAATTAATTATGGTGAATATAAATACCTTAAATTTTTTATAATAGTAAATTTAATTTTAATAACACTTTTAAGTAACTTACAATATCAACTATTTATTTTAATAAACTATAAAGTAAATAAATTTACAATATGTTAAACTTTAAAATTTCTCCATAAAAGTTTATTTTTATGATTATAATTAAATAAAGTTAAATAAAAATTAAATTAAATAATCCAAAAGACTTTAAATTTTATTTTAAGTATATAATATTAATTCAAAAAGTCTTTTGGAGATTAATTTAAAGTAATTTTATTTTTTGGTATTGTATTTAACATTCACTTAAATAACAATTTGGGAAGGACACAATAATGGTTCTTTCTCTGTTTTCCTCCATTGAGTTCCTACCCTGTGTAGGCCTGGTCTGGACCCCTCTTGTTGGGCTCTTCAACAGGTTTGGCGCAACAGTGGTTTTTGTTTCTTTTGGGAAATAACTCTGAACCCTTGACCCCCTGGCTCCTGGCCGTTTTTCTCTCGACTCGATGTTTTGGTCGGATCTGCTGTTAAAAAATAGTCGGCTTCGCCCTCGATGGCGGTTGCATTGCCGTACCGAAAATCGGCGGCGTCTGGTGTGATGACGCCGGTGGTGCTGCCGCAGAAGCGGCCCTCCCCGGCTGTGGATGATTCCTATTTTAGGCGGAATTATTCTGATTTTGCAGCGGCAGCGGCGGTTGAGGAGGAAGGGGGATCGGAGGAGGAAGAGGAGTCGGAGGATTTGGGGACAAGCGAGGAGAGCGGTGGAGTAGTAGGGCAGAAGAAGGGGGAGGTGGAGGGGATGAAGCGGCTGGAAAGGGCGATTGATAGGTTTGGAGAGATATATGAGAGAGTGGAAGGGGAGAAACAGAGGCAGATGATTGAATTGGAGAAGCAGAGGATGCAATTTGCTAAGGATTTGGAGGTTCAAAGGATGCAGTTATTTATAGATACTCAGGTTCAGCTTGAGAAGATCAAGCAAGTTAAAAGGTCGGGCTTTGATGGTGAGAGAACTCTTGTTTTTTCTGAGTTAATTTATTTTTCTGCTAATTTTTAGTTATTATAAGATTAACCTTTGTTGAATATATTGAAGATGAAATCTTTTTAGTTTCATGTGGTTTATTTCATAATCGTTGGGTGGATTTTGTATCGTAAAAAATTGAATATTGTTACTTGTTGCATAACAATGGCTTTTGGAAAGAAAGATATGGAATGTGTGGATTGTGAAGCCGGGAGAAAGAGGGGGGTGGGGGTTCAGTGATTTCCTAGATTTTTCTTTTGCTGCTATTTGACAAACATTGATATTGGTGTTTCAAATTTACAGTGTGTTCATAGTTTATTTAAATGCCCTTAATAGTAAATTAATGTTTGTGAGGGATTGTTGGCGAGAAAGATTAAGTTGAATCATTAGGTGGGGTTGTCCCCTTCTTTGTTTGTCCTTTTTCATGTGGGTATTGGGTGGCACTGAGACAAGTGCTTTTAGTTTGAGTATAAAATTTTAGTATGAGCTCCAAATTTCTACACGCAGTAATGAAGAATCTATTCTGCATATTCTCAATGAAGCTAATTAACATTCAGTTGGTTGATGTTGGTAAATCACCTTAAAACCAGTGGTTGGTTTCTTGCAAAATTGAGGAACTGTGTGCTAGTGCCTAGTGTGCAGCAAATTAGGTTGAGCTACCCCATATTGGTTATTATATTATTATTGTAGGAGGAAGAGCTATTTTGTATTGAATTTTATTCTATAAATTATCTGTTGATTATCCTGCTAGGTTGCTAAACATTAGCAGTATTTTGGGGGATAACTGAGTGTTCTTTGGCAAGAAGTAGAGCTTAATTTTTTGGTAATCCTGTCATGTAAAACATATATTACTCTTGAGCTCTAACTAACCTTCATGGAAATGAAAAACTTAGTTTAATCATATATTACTCTTGAGCTTTATTTATTTATGTTCTAATTTTTTATCCTTTATTTTCATCGTCTTTATTCTTTTATGCTTTTGTATGAACTCATTTTCATCTTACCCCAACTAGTTTGGGATATGAGGCGGCATTGAGTTGAGTTGAATAAATCACTTGGGACCAAATTGTCAGAAAATCTCTCTGTTATGCTGAATGTCCTTGGCACTCTTTTGAAGTTAAACTGAATTTTATTATTAGCATGTGTATCTTTGTGGAACAAAAGTATCTTTTCTATGGTGTGCACTTCATAACTGAGCTGGAGTCATGACTCTAGGTAGATGCATTTTGTTATCTGTTTAGGGGGCTGGTGCCTGTTTTGTGTGGCAGATATATTGTATCTGCTTTATTCCTTCTATAATATTAATCCAAAAAAGTCTTTTGACATTCACTTAAATAACAATTTGGGAGGGACACCGTGCGTCACAGTGCGAGACTCAAGCAAGCGACTCAAGCAAAATTGAAACAAGTCAGACAATTAGCGATCGACACAGTGCGTGACTCGTGAGAAAGGGAAACAACTCAAGCAAGCGAGATAGGGTCGAAGCAAGCTAGCCAGATCAAGGGTTTCGCTGATCAATCCTTAGCGAAAATTGAAGATTCAACAAGATAGATGTTAGTTAGGTCTCTACCAATTTGGTTTCCCCTCTCTTCCTTGGCCTCAGGCGGGAGAAATAAAAAATTAGCACCAAATTTTTCCGCAATTAGCGAGATCGAGATTTTATCGTGTGAATAATGTTTCGTATGAGTAAAGGGATTATCAGTAATCCCAAAATTTTACCCCAAACTTCATCATCGCATCTTCAAATCTGCACTTTCTGTCCCAATTGCAGAAGACCTAACTTCGAAGAACCAAAGATTTGTCAATTTTTTCGAAGGTATTTTTTCCAACAATTTTGTTCATCCGTATTCCATTAGTTGTTGTAATGATATATATATATATATATATATATATATATATATATATATATATATATATATATACAGACAGTACATGTATGTATGTGTGTATTTATTTCTTGATCCATTTATATATATTTGTGCTTGTGGGACTTATGTAATGTTGATTTATGTATTAGATTGTTGCGCTGTTGCTTGAGACTGGAGCCGATGTGAATTGCATAAATTATTGTGGTCAGGTACAAGATTTGATTTTTGATTTGATTACTGATTCACAAGTTGACTTGATCTATATTTCTTAGATCAGCTCAATTATGTGTATTTGATTATATACTAGAGAGCAAATTGATGGATCTGTTTTAAATATTTTTACTTATTGTGAAATAGACAGCATTGATTCAAGCTTGTCGATATGGGCACTGGGAGGTTGGTCAAACACTTTTGCTGTATAAATGCAATGTGAGTTTTCCTTTCCTTTCAGGATTTCTATTTCTTTCACCTTAGGACAGGAGTTTGTTTAATAGTATTTATTTTCTTGTTATATGTATATTAGAAAATTATCACATTGTAATGTATAAATATATCATTTTCCAGGTTACAAGAGCAGACTATCTTAGTGGAAGGACAACTCTCCATTTTGCGGCAGTTAATGGACACGTTAGATGCATAAGACTTGTAGTCTCTGGTTTTGTTCCATGTTCCCCATTTGAGTTTGTAATTGCTCAAATGAATGGCGATAAGGGTGATGCTTCTAATATTAGACACAAACATGACCAAAGGTTTGCAACTCGCTTATTTTCTCTTTCTTTTTGGCCTTTACAATTTAGTTCAGACTATAAAATTTTGGCAATAGCATGAAGTTTATGAATATGCTTGCAGTAAATAAGGATTGCCAGCCATGTTCAACTTGTACCAATAATTGCCCCACTGGAATAGGAATAATATGACTAAAGTTGAATGATAATGAGGATGAGAGGAAACCATAGTCGGTGTTCATTGAGGTGTTAAATGTTGGGGTATGTTTAACATGAAGTATGACACCAGATAGAATGTAACCAAGAATAGGATTGCGCAAGTGCTATGATAGTTTTCAGTTGATTTTCTTGTTTGAACAATTGATATACAATTCTATGCTGCGATGGCAGAGCCCATTATGGTTAAGGGGCCAAGCTGTAGGTGTATATATCCATCAAATGAGAACTGGGAATATTACTTTCCCAATAGGACTGATTCTATATCCTATTGCAGTGCACTGGCTAAGTTTGTAAATAAGGCTGCTGATGGTGGTATCACTGCTCTTCATATGGCTGCATTGAATGGCTATTTTGATTGTGTACAGCTACTTCTAAATCTTCACGCCAATGTTTCAGTTGTCACATTTCACTATGGAACTTCAATGGATTTGATAGGTACATTTTTTTTACCTGAAACTTAGTAAAATGATTTTTGTGGTAGCCATTTCATGCTTTTGAGTTGTGAAGATTAAGTATACCATTTTGTAGGAGCGGGGAGCACTCCTTTGCACTATGCTGCTTGTGGGGGAAACTTGAAATGCTGTCAGGGAAGAATTAGTTATATTTTTCTGATTTCCTTTAGATTGGCAAATTCTATTTAGTTTGACATGGTTTCTTATTTCTGCAGATCCTCCTAGCAAGTGGTGCCAGCCGGTTGACATTAAACTACAATGGGTGATTTATTTTAACTTGGTGCTTCCGTGTTCAACCATTGTTTAGTGCACTTGTTGTTTTTTCGTCTCTGCATATCACATTCTTCACAGAATTTTGTACACCTTTTCAGGTGGCTTCCTCTTAATGTTGCGAGGATGTGGGGGCGACATTGGCTTGAGCCGTTGTTAGCACCCAATTCTGAGTTGATAATTCCAGTATTCCCCCTTCTAATTATTTATCATTATCTCTCGTGAGTGTTCTTAATATAGCAAGGTAATTTGCTATTAATCTTATCTTAATAGATTGATTAGATTCTCTGGATTTTGCTACCTGAACTGCATTGTTTTTAATAAAGAGTGTTTGTGCAAAATTTTGTTGTCAAAATACTTCATTTAGCTATAATGATAACTTATTGCCGGGAAAAAGAATAAAAAATGAGCTTGTTGTCAAAATACTTCATGTTATTTGCATTGGCAAAAGAATAAAAAATGATAATGAAGTCAAGTTAGATTGTCGTTCAAGACTGAGCTTGTAATGGTGTTTGCCTCATTAGATTTGTTGCCCATGGTTAGGTGGGTGAAATCAGGAGCTTGTTGATTTGAACGACTTCTTCATGTCAGTTGTAGCATATATGTAGAAATTATGGCTCGATGTCTCAAGGGAAGGGTGTGCTAAAGTGTCTATTCTTAATTCTAATAAGAAATTAATGGGGCTACACTTTAAATTAGTTGATTATCCAAGATGATTTGCGCTTTGATGAAGCTTTTGATTACTGAAGCATGAAAGATTGGATTTTAATAAATTATGCAGAAGAAATGTAGTTTGCTGTAACCATTCAGCTACTATTGGATGTCTTACGTAAGTGTTTCTCTATAAATTAATATCAACAACTTTGAGAAAGGAGGTAAACCTTCTACAGAGTTGTGTATATTTTGCCCTTGTAGGTTATTCTTTGTGATGAAGAAGCCTTTAACTACAATGTAATAGTATTAATATGTAGATTGTTTTGAAAGCTGTAAGGATGGGCTTGGTTCACATTTAAATTTTGTTTGTATTGCCATATGGCCCATTCCTCTTCCTAACAAAGGAGAAGATTACTACGGAAACTTATAATCCAGATGGTTTTGATTTTTTTTTTTGTTAAATATCAACAAATTAGAGTCTATCAAGTTGTGATGAAAGGTGAATGCGATCATGATAATTAGAATAATAGAATAATTATTGCAGACGTGCAATATGTCTCTGGTATGGATGCTTGAACACTAATCTTTTGAGTCATTTAATAATGCTAAACAGGTTTCTATCCTAAGTTTTCCCAAATAATATTTGGTCATAATTTTAAATTGAAATAATTTGAATGAAAATTGAGAAGAAATCATGGTAAGGAAGCCAATTACAGAGCTGCGTCAGGTAGTTGATATTACCTTTGAACTGGTGGTCTGCTACCCTGCTTATAGTTTCCTCTTTCAGTGTGGATTTATGTTAGTTGTATTGTATTGTCATCATTTTTCTGTTATACACTGAAGTTTGAATATTTTGGAAGGTTGCAAAGCTGTATCTTGCAATTTGTTCGAGCATATGAGAATTTTGGCATGCATGAACCTTACTTGTATGAAATAATAAGAACAATCACTGATGTTAATGTTATATTCTCTTTAGAGAGTTTGGTTTGCAGTCTTCAGCAACCTCTGATGACACTGATCTTTGTGTTGTTTGCTTGGAGAGAGCATGTACTGTAGCTGCTGAAGGTCTGCTCTTTCTGTTTTTGTTATTTTACCTTCTCTTTCATTTCAAGGTTTCCTTATACCTACTCACCAGAGATAAATTTCCTTCATCTACTTGCAAAAGAATTTGTTATTCTACTATTGCACTGCGAGGTCAAGTTTAATTTATGGTTCACTTGAGGTATTTACTAATAACTATATTTTTGTCTTTGTCCTTCATTAATCTCTCTCTATCTATTAATTTAAATTCACCAGGTTTATTTTTTCTTATTCCTCACCTTGTTGAAATTGAATTTTTGTGTTTCTTTTGCAGGAGGTACTTTACAGGTCCAACCTTGATTTCCTTGAAGAAAATGATGATGAAGTGGATCTAACATGATGTACACTTCATTCTTTCTGGCTCGTTATTTTTTTAGTTTTCTTATGTTAGTTATTAAATATTGTAAGTAATATGATCCTTGGGAGATCAAGATACAATAACAAATTTTGTACTTATTGTGACTTGAGCATTATCTATTTATATATGGAGTATTAGTTTTAATTTTTGGCTCTTTATGCGGTTTATCAATTAGTTGGAAACAAGTATATATGACATGAATTATATTAACTTAAAATATTAAATTTATATTTATTTAGAATTTTAATAATAATAATAATAATAATAATAATAATAATAATAATAATAATAAATATGAAATTAGTTATTTGAAAATTAATTATAATTTGTAATGAATTTTGATTATTTAACAATTAATTTTTTTACAAATTTATAATTTGTGAAGGATTTTACTTGAGAAATGGATTTTAATGAAGGATTATTTTCCTCACTAAATCTTTTCTAGTTAATTAGTTGGTCATCAATGAAGGATTATTTTCCTCACTAATTTGAAGATACATTCTCAATTTATAATTAGTGAAGTAACATTTTCTCTCATTAAATAAGTTTGTTCTTCACAATATATTATTTGTGAGGGAATAAAGTTATTCACTAATTTCAAATAGTCCTTAAAATATTATTTGTGAAGAAAACTAATCTTTCACTAAATAGCAATATTCTATTACTAAATATAATTTGTGAAGGAATAAGTTATTCACAATATATCATTCACAAAAAATATTTAGTTACTACTTAGCGAAGGATACCCAATTGCGAGGAGAGGTTAATAACTGAAGACTCATGCGAAGAAAATATTTCTTCTTATGATAAATCACTGTGAGAGAGATATAGGGCCTCTAGTGAAGGATTTGTCCTTCACTAGAGGCTATTTTAGTGTAATGGTTACAGCATTTTCCTATAAATAGGGTCTTTATGTTAGAATTGAAAATCACACGGAAATAAGTTTTCTCTCTATATTATCGGCGTATTCTTGTGAATATTTTGATACTTTGAGTGTTGCTATATCTGATGCGGGTTCCTTCAAGATTATATCCGGTATTCAAATCGGAAATCTTTGTCTTTTCGAGGTAAGGGATGTTATTTTTTAAAATGATATTATTTCTTCTAATATCATTATCTTAGGAATATTGGTAAGATTTTTCTTGTGAAATTCTTGTCTTTTAGTGTCGGAGTTACTATTCACGTATACAGCACTATTCACGTATACGACATTATTCACGAATACGACACTATTCACAGAAAAATTAAATTTTCATTTTTTGTCCAAGATATCTATTATGGATACTAGATTTGATTGTATCCATGTTTTGATGATTCTTAAATTTTACTTCACTATGATTATTTATGAAGTATTTTTGAACTTGGACTGTTTAAAGTACGAATCCTTAATATTTATTCTTTTGTTTCACTGGATTCGTTTTCTTTAAAATATTTTTCATCATCCTCAGTCCTAAATGATGATATTATTGAATATCTTTGGCCTGTAGTGCAAAGATGGTTGATTTTCTTATGAATATCTTTTTAAAAGTAGTGGAAAGATGAGCAGTGTTGAGATGAACATGACCGGTGATGAATATCTTTGCTTTTGTATTGTAAAGATGAATATTTGATTCAAGATGTATATTGATTGATGTTACAGGGACAATATTGATGATGAATTTTTAAAAACATGGAAGATAGTAGATTTCATTCTCTACGTAACTCTTCTATGAATTATTATTTTCGCTGCGAATATTGATCTGAAACTTGTTGTCTATTATATTCTATCAGATTTTTCTCTGTTAAAGACTAACAATAATTTGTTCTACATTATCTTAGTCATAATGTTCTTTACTGGGCTAGTTGAGCTCACCCTTTTCCGTTTTGTTCTATTTTTCTTCTCAGGAGGCGAGAATGTAGCGGATACTAGTCGGGGTATGGAATAGAGGTTCTAAAAAGTCGTTTTAGTAGTCCTCACCATTTTTGTAAAATAATGTATCAATAATTGTAATGAGGACTTATTTGAGTGTGGATATTGTCTAGATGACAATATTTGTATTTAAACTCACAATTTATGTGTTGTCGTATTTTGCACGACAATTGTATTAATAAAGTTATAGTTGTTTATGTACCATGTATTTGGCGACTCAGAATGGGTGTTGTATACCTATTTTGAGGGGGTCACAGTTGGTATCAGAGCTTAGGGATATGATCTTTGGCGGAGATCGGGGAATAGAACTAGGAGGGGATAGACGAGTAAATCCTTCGCTAGTGTGTCCTACCTAAGCTTATTTGTTGGTTGGTCAGTATATAGGGATATTATGTGATATGTTGATTTCTTTAATTAACTCTTGTTTTATGGCAGTATTTGAGAGTGGCGACTGAGAATGTTAACAGTGGAGTAAATGAGACCGTGGAGACACCTTTACTCACCAATGAGGAGAACGTGCAGCAGGCCGGTAATGTTCCTCCTGTAAACAATACCACTGAGCAAACGATGAACGACGGGATGTTTAGAAGCTTTTTGTAGTTCATGCAAAATCAGACGAGGGAGGCTCGTGTACAAAATACAGATGGAAATGATAACAACACACGGTTTATCACAGTCAAGCAGTTCAAAGAGTTGGGACCACCAAAATTCTGGGGAAAGCCGGATCCGATTAAGGCAGAAACGTGGGTTAAGAAAATTACCAAGATATTCGATGTCTTGGGATGCACGGAGGAACATAAGGTTCCATTCACCACCTTTATGTTCCGTAATGAGGCAGATTACTGGTGGGAATCTGTGAAGCGTACCCATCCGTACGCATTCAAAGATGTCTTGGGAGACGTTTAAAATCGTTCAATGACAAGTACTTTCCTGAAAGTATTCGTCATATGAAGGAAGTGGAGTTTATTAGATTGGCATAAAATAACATGACGGTGTCCCAGTACGAGGCAAAGTTTGCAGAGTTATCCAGGTTTGCACCTCATTTGGTGGAGAATGAGGAACGATGACGCGGATGTTTCGAGAGGTTTGAAACCGACACGTCAATATCTCATTTCTCATAAATTTTCTCTCTAATCAGATGTTTTCAATAGGGCTCAATTATTAGAGCGAGATAACGAGTACGTTCAACCGAGGGATCACAACCAAGATCATATCGGTGACAACAGTCATTAGAACAACGATAACCAACGGAGAAAGAAAAATACAGACAAAGGCGGTAACCACTCTGGTGGTAATCATGGTCATGAAAATAGAAGAAACGAGTCGGGGGGAGATTTAAAAAAGAGGAGATTCAACAATGACAATGTGAAGACGTCAACACCAGCAGTAACTGGTTCTAAGGGAGGAGAACGACCACCGGTCATATGCTATAAATGTGGAAAAGAGGGACATATCAGCCCAAACTGCCCACAACAGTTCAAGGTATGTTATAATTGTGGGAAGGACATATCGCTTGAGATTGTACTGTAGCGAAACCAAGTCCGGCGGGGATGGTGACTCAAAAGGCTGTCCCAAAAAAGTCAAAGTCAACGGTTCCTGGAAGAGCGTTTGTCATGACTAGTCAAAATGCGAGAAACCCAAACGAGGTGATCACGTGTAAGCTAATCATAAATTCTTGCAAAGTTTATACCTTACTAGATACCGGTGCTACCCATTCATTTATCTCTCCTACTTGTGCTCAACGTTTAAACTTGACTACGGAGAAATTAGACTTTGATTTATCTGTGGAGACTCCGTTAGGAGAAACTTTCATTACATCCACTGTTTATAAATCTTGTTTGATCCAAGTTGGCACCATCACATTACCTGTTGACCTTATCTCTTTAAAAATACTTGCTTTTAATGTGATTTTAGGGATTGATTGGTTAACTACTCATCATGCCAAAATTGATTTTTTTCGTAAGGTTGTTAGTTTTCATATTCCTAACCAACCTGTTGTACGAATTCAAGCAACTAAACCACTAAAATCAATCACTGTCATATCAAGTCATAAAGCTATTCATTTATTGAAAAACAGATGTCAAGCTTTCTTAGCCCATGTTATGAATTTGAATAAAGACACGTCGGATTTGAATAATATTCCTGTTGTTAGTAAATTTCCTGACGTATTTCCTGAAAAACTTCCTGGTCTACTCCCAGAACATGAAGTTGAATTCTTTATTGATTTTGAACCTGGTACAAAGCCCATTTCAAAAACCTCATATCGAATGGCTCGTATTGAACTTCAAGAGATAAAGGTCCAACTACAGGAGTTGTTGGACATCGATTTCATTCGTCCTAGTACATCTCCTTGGGGTGCTCCTGTTTTATTTGTAAAGAAGAAGGATGGGAGTATGCGACTTTGTATTGACTACCGGGAATTGAACCATGTCACTATCAAGAATAGGTATCCGCTACCTCGCATTGATGACCTGTTTGACCAGTGGCAAGGAGCATAATTCTTCTCAAAGATCGATCTTTGTTATGGATATCATTAGCTGAAGATTAGAACTGAGGATATTCCAAAGACTGCCTTCAAAACTCGGTACGGGCATTTTGAATTCTTAGTCATGTCTTTTGGATTGACTAATGCTCCTGCGTCTTTCATGGATATGATGAACCGAATATTTAAAGAATATTTGGATCAGTTCGTTGTTGTCTTTATTGATGACATCCTCATATATTCCAAAAGTCGTGAAGATCATGAGCACCATTTAAAGTTGGTACTCCAAAGGCTTCGTGAAAATGAGCTATATGCCAAGTTGAAGAAATGCGAGTTCTGGCTTGAGGAAGTAGCATTCCTTGGGCACGTGGTGTCAAAACATGGAGTATCTGTTGACCCGACAAAGATTGAAGCAATACAAAGTTGGGAGCAACCAAAGACAGTGACCGAAGTACGTAGCTTTCTGGGTTTAGCTGGTTATTATCAGAGATTTGAGGAAGGATTTTCTCGAATCGCTACTCCGTTAACTCAGCTGACTCGGAAAGATATAAAATTTGTATGGAGCGAGGAATGCGAGAAGAGTTTTCAAGAGCTTAAGAGGAGACTCATTTGGGCACCTGTTCTGACAATACCATCTAGTTCGAATGGATTTGTTATCTACAGCGATGCTTCGGGCAAAGGGTTAGGGTGTGTTCTCATGCAACATGGGAAAGTCATAGCCTATGCCTCGCGACAACTTAAAGAACATGAGAGGAATTATCCTACTTATGATCTAGAGTTGGCAGCAGTCGTTTTCGCGCTAAAGATTTGGAGGCACTATCTATATGGGGAGAAAGTGGAGATATATCCAGACCATAAAAGCCTCAAACATTTCTTCACCCAAAAGGAACTCAACATGCGGCATCGACGTTGGCTCTAGCTGTTGAAAGACTACGACTGATGATTGGGTAATATACCCATGAATTAATTATGTTTAATCTTAATTTGTTATGTGTTCAAAGCGTTTTTAGAATTATTTTACTCATTTTAGTGTGTTGTGACAGGATGGTGCGTTGTTGGAGCAATTGGGAGCAATTAGGCTGAAAAAAAGGGGCAAGATTCGGTTTCTGTTCAATAACGGGGGCTTATTCCCGAGCTATAAAAGCGTGGCAATGGCGCGCTAGTCCTCGGTTGACTCAGGAAGAGGCGCGCGTGAGGATTCTACACAATTGGAGATTGGAGGAAGGAAGAAGAGCAGATCTGAAGGCTACAACTTGGAGTTTTTCTTCTCCTTTATTCTTTTAAATTGTGTAACTTCTTAGAGATGATTTATCAAGTATTTGTGGTTTTTATTTTCATCATGAACTAATTCTTTTTATTAAGATTCCAATGGAACCTTTTATGTTTATAAATTGATTATTTAATTTAGTCCAATTATTTATGTTGAAGTGAATTGTTCATCATGCCTTGTATTTATTGATTAATTATCTGGCCAATAATTACCTTGTTACTCTAGAAGGAATTGAGAAAGGAATTCTAGGGTTAGAACTGGGCATGGTGACATGTTACTTAGTTATTTGCACAGTGAATAATTAGGTTTGTGAATAGAATGAGAATATCTATTGGCCGCATGTAACACATAAGGCATTGGGTTTGTAGCGAGTTTAATTCAATTGTTTTGCATATAGATATAGAAAAATTAATCTGGGTCGAGAGAGAGCTTTTGGCGCTTGAGAATTCCTGTTAACAATTCAGTAGACATAATAATTGGGATATTTGAATAATTGATTTAATATTCATAATTGGGGAAATTGGAGTCTTAATTATCATTCATCTGCATTCAAATAATTCTTAATTTGTTTTTTTGTTTTCTTTTGGCATAATTTCTTAATTATATTTACAATTAGTTTTCTTAGTTTTAATAATCATAATTTTTGGGTGTTTAAATAAAATTGAATTGATACAGTACTAGTAGTTGGAATTTATTAATTAGAATTCTCTGAGGGATCGACACTCTAATTTATCACTATATTACTTGTTGATCGTGTATACTTGCACGTTTGCCTTGATTGAGAAATCAACCAACAACGACCATACCATTCAATACCATCCTGGAAAAGTGAACGTGGTAGCTGACGCGTTGAGTAGAAGATCATATGCGGGAACAAGTGCGATGTTGTCAACACAAAGACCCATTTTGTGTGATTTACAAAAATTGAAGATAGAATTCAAGACTCTGGGGACCCATGCAATAATGTCAAGTATACGCATAGAACCAACTTTAGTCGATAAAGTTAAAGTTGCTCAAGCCACAGACCTGGAGCTGATGTGTATGAAGAAGAAAGTACAAGAAGGTGCTATTCCAGAAGCAAGAATCGATGAAGAAGGAATACTTCGAGTCCACTCCAGACTTTGTGTTCCTAACGATTCTGATTTGAAGAATAAGATCATGATGGAGGAACATAATACACCATTTTTAATCCATCCTGGAAGTACCAAAATGTATCGTGATATTCGATATACATTTTGGTGGAACAATATGAAGAGAGAGATCGCGAAGTTTATCTCAAGGTGTTTAACTTGTCAACGTGTAAAGGCGGAGCATCAAGTGCCTAAGGGTCCATTGCAACCACTTGAGATTCCTAAATGGAAGTGGGAACACATTACCATGGATTTTTTTACGGGTCTTCCCACGGTTTCTCAAGGCATAAATGCTATTTGGGTTATTGTTGATAGATTAACCAAATCTGCTCATTTCTTGCCGATACGGGAAACTTATTCCCTCGAACGTCTTGCTCGTATGTATGTAAATGAGATTGTGAGATTGCATGGCATGCCAGTATCCATAGTTTTGGATCGTGACCCAAGATTCACTTCACAATTTTGGGTTAGCTTGCAAAAAGCTATGGGCACGGATTTACGATTCAGTTCGGCATACCACCCTCAAATGGACGGACAATCAGAGAGGACTATTCAAACTCTTGAAGATCTATTAAGACTCTGTGTCCTAGACTTCAAAGGGAGTTGGGATAAGTATTTACCATTGGTGGAATTCTCTTACAACAACAGTTATCAAGCAAGTATAGGTGTCGCTCCATTCGAAGCATTATATGGTCGAAAGTGTCGCTCTATAGTATGTTGGGATGAGGTGGGTGAAGCAACATTGTTGGGACCAGAGTTGGTACGTATGACTACAGAAAAGATCCAAATGATTCGACAACGTATACAAATGGCACAGGATCGACAAAAGAGTTATGCAGATCTTCATCGAAAAGACATAGAATTTAGTATTGGGGATCATGTATTGTTGCGTGTTGCTCCATGGAAGGGAATTACAAGATTTAGAAAAAGAGGAAAGCTCAATCCACGATTTATTGGTCCATTTCAGATTCTTGACCGAGTAGGAAAATTAGCCTATAGACTCGCGTTACCTCCAAGTATGTCTCGTGTTCATAATGTTTTTCACATATCTGTGTTACGTAAATATGTGAAAGACCTGAACCACTTTATTGAGTTAGAACCGGACGAGATAGCCGAAGAATTAACGTATGAGAAGGTACCTGTCAAGATCTTGGATAGGAAGGAGCATGTCCTACGCACAAAGGTCATACCCCAAGTCAAAGTTTTGTGGAAAAATCATGCTATTGAAGAAATGACCTGGGAGTTGGAAACGGAAATGAAAGAGAGGTATCCTCACCTTTTCGAAACACCAGGTACGTACGTCAATTTCGAGGACAAAATTTCATAAGAAGGGAAGGTTGTAAGACCCCAAATTATTATTAAATGAAATTGAATTTCCTCTATTTTGAAATAGTAAGGGTTGATTTGATTAATGTGGTTAGTTATGGGTAAAATGCGCAAATATTTCAAATAAGCAAGTGGTTATAAAATATTCATTTTTATCGGAGAATATTCGTTTGGTAGTGGAATATTCTTACTTTCGGGGAATATTAAATGACAAATAAGTAAATGACCTTGTGTGGGCCTCATAATGAAAGCGATTGGATGAAAGAAAACGATAAGTATAAGTTGTTTATAAACAATGGGCGTAGTTATTCTTTATTATTATCTTGTTGGAATACCCGGTGGTTAAAAACACAAGAGTAGCACGGTATTGCACCAATTATTGATTCTTACGTAAGAAGACACTAAATAATTGTTACAGTAGTTACTGTTCAATATTTTATTTTATTGATTCAATAATTGCTACGTTGATATTTTATATTGTTGTTGTTTTAATAATTGTCACTACACAGTATTTTTTATTATCAGATCAATAATTCATATTATTTGAATAATATTATTAGATAATATTATTGGTAATGTCTAGAAAGTTCTGTCTAAGGAGAGGTTTGATCACCTAATTGCGCGCCAGTAAGGAGAAATCCTTATTGGAAAGCCCCCTCTTTCTTGGTTACGGCTTGGTTGTCGATATTGTGATTCTGTAATATTATTTGTGAATAATTAATTATTGATTTATATGATAAGGAAAATATTCATTTTATGTGGATATAGATGGAGAAAATTTTTAATCTGACAATTATTAAAAATTGATATTTTATCTTTTCTAATAAAATAATCCATTTAAATATATTATTATATTTTAATAATATAATAATGGTGATATATTTACAATGAATGTGGGATATATGACTAAATGAGGAGGAAGAGTATTTTTGTTGCAATAAATGTTAAAAACATGTTAAACATGTTCGTGGACCCCATTTTTTCGCTGAAATTTGATTATAGCCTGTAAAATCATCCGTTTGTGGATTTCGGTCAACTTCTGCTTGGAATTTGGAAAAACTCTCTTCTGCAAAGTTGTAGAGAATTGAATTTCCTATAGAATGGACATAAGATTTGAATTTTTCTAATAAAAGGGCTATTTATTATGAATTATTGAAGTTTCGAAGTTCCAGAATAATTGAATTTTGGAAGTTTTAATTATTTTTATTAAGAAAAACGTTTTTATTAATTTTGGTGAGGGGGGACCACTTGTGTGGCTGATGTTTTGGATCAAAGGAAGTGTGCGTAGGAATTTATAATATATATAATAATATTTTATTAAATTTTCTGCTTTGGTGTTCTAAGCATTTTCCTATAAATAGGGTGCTTAGGTTAGAATTGAAAATCACGCCAGAAACAAGTTTTCTCTCTCTTTCTCTCTCTATATTATCGAGCGTATTCTTGTGAGTATTTTGATACTTTGAGTGATACTATACGGTGCAAGTTCCCTTCAGCACTATATCCAGTATTCCAGTTAGAAGTATTGTTTTTTCGAGGTAAGGGGTGTTATTTTTTTAAAATGATATTATTTCTTCTAATATCATTATGCCAGAATATTGGTAAGATTTTTCTTGTGAAATTCTTGTCTTTTAGTGTCGGAGTTACTATTCACGATACGGACTTTATTCACGATATCGACACTATTCACGAATACGACCTTTATTCACGTAAAAATTAAATTTTTTTTTGTCCAAGATATCTATTATGGATACTAGCTTTGATTGTATCCATGTTTTGATCATTATTGAATTTTACTTCACTATGATTATTTATGAAGTATTTTTGAACTTGGACTGTTTAAAGTACGAATCCTTAATATTTGTTCTTTTGTTTCCTTTGGATTCATTTTCGTTAAAATATTTTTCATCATCCTCGGTCCTAAATGATGATATTCTTTGAATATCTTTTGCTTTTGTAGTGGAAAGATGGTTGATTTTCTTATGAATATCTTTGGCCCGTAGTGCAAAGATGAACAGGTATTGAGATGAACATGACCAACTGATGAATATCTTTGGCCTGTAGTGCAAAGATGAATATTTGATTCAAGATGTATATTGATTGATGTTACAGGGATAAAATATTGATGATGGATTTTTAAAAACATGGAAGATAGTAGATTTTATTCTCTACGTAAATCTTCTATGAATTATTATTTCTGCTGCGAATATTGATCTGAAACTTGTTGTCTATTATATTCTATCAGATTTTTCCCTGTTGAAGACTAACGATAATTTGTTCTACATTATCTTAGTCATAATGTTCTTTACTAGGCTAGTTGAGCTCACCCTTTTCTTTTTTGTTCTATTTTTTTTCCCAGGAGGCGAGAATGTAGCGGGTACTAGTCGGGGTATGAAATGAAGGTTCTAGAAAGTCGTTTTAGTAGTCCTCACTATTTTTGTAAAATAATATTTCAATAATTGTAATGAGGACTTATTTGAGTGTGAATATTGTCTAGATGAGAATATTTGTATTTAAACTCACAGTTTATGTGTCGTCGTATTTTGCACGACAATTATATTAATAAAGTTGTAGTTATTTCTGTACCATGTATTTGGCGACTCAGAATGGGTGTTGTATACCTATTTTAGGGGCGTCACAGTATCGATGTTACGTAAATATGTGGACGACCCGAACCACATTATTAAATTGGAACTAGATGAGATAGGAGAAGATTTAACGTATGAGGAGATACGTGTTAAAATCTTGGATAAGAAGGATCATATTCGACACTCAAAGGTTATATCTCAAGAGTTGGAATATGAAATGAAGTCAAGGTATCCTCACCTCTTCGGCATACCAGGTACGTACGTAAATTTCGAGGGCAAAATTTCATAAGGAGGGGAGGTTGTAAAACCCCGAATTTTATGAAATGAAAGTATTCAATTTTCTTATAATTATTATTTTATTTCATAAATGTTAAATTGATAAAAGGTTAAAGTTAAGGGTGATATGTGAAAATTTTACAAAGTATGCAAGCTGTTATAAAATATTTGTTTGGTCGGAGAATATTCTTTTTATCGGGGAATATCAGTACGACGGCACAATCATTGGTGGACCCCACAATGGAAGTATTGTCGTAGTTAGAAAATGACAGAGTTATCATTTTATAAAAATAACGGCGAAAGTGTTAACTATCCAGTAGAACTATACAAGTAGTAAAAATACACGATGTCTGAGTGGTTACATAGTAGCACACGATATTGATTATTGATACTTACGTAAGAAGTCACTCGGTTATACTCAATTATTGCTACAATAATTCTTTGCATCATATCTCTCATATTATTGATTCAATTATTGTCACAAAGATCATCCGCATAATATGTTATATTATTAAATCAATAATTGAGACGGCAAAGCTATTCATATTATTAATTGCAATATTGACAATGTCTAGAAGTTCTGTCAAGGAGAGGTTAGATAATCTAATTGCGCGCCAATAGGGATAAATCCTTATTGGAAAGCCCCCTCTTTCCTGGGAACGACCTGATTGTTAAATATTGTGAGTTATAATATTAATGATGAATAAATTCATGTTGATTAAAGAAGAAATTGATAATTCCATTGTGTGGGAATTATTAGTGTTAGTGGAAATCAACATTTATTTCGATAATAATTAATGTCTGGAGGTTATATTGACCAATGGGTAATTCCTTAGGATAAATAAGCAATTAATTGCTATTAATTCACATGCTTATAACTATGTGTTCACATGTGTGTACTATTGATTCACATGATTTACTATTAGGGGAGTTGGTACAAGATTGATAATACTAGCATGACTAAATTAAAAATGGAGGTATAGATAAAAGTACTATACTATAATTAATTTTTTTTACATGTTTAGAACTATTGAGTCACATGATTTACTATTGATTCACATGATTTACTATTAGGGGAGGTAGTGCAAGTTTGATAATACTTGCAGGACTAAATTAAAAATGAAGAAAAAGAGGAAGGTATTATACTGTAATATTTCGAGTCCCAAAATGTGCAATTATTGAAACTATATTTTTCTATAAATAGAAGCTCATTCTTCCTTCATTTCTCACCAATTCACTAAGTCTCACAAGAGTAATTATTATAATGAAATTATAGAGAGAAAGAAGAAGAGAAGTCTGCTACCTCACTATTCCAGTATCCAGTTTTCTTCTAAGGTAAGAGGTATTATTTCTTTCGTATTCATGAAGAGAGTTATTTTCTTTTAATACTTGTAAAGATTGTTATTCCATTCTATATTATTCTATTGGAATAACCTGTCTGTGCGAACTATCGCATGCCTGGTGAATTCTTCTGTTATTCCATTCTTTATTATTTTGTTGGAATAACTTTGTGCATGCGATCTATCGCACGCTGGTGAATTCTTTACATTATTCCATTCTTTATTATTCTGTTGGAATAACCTGTATGTGTGGTCTATCGCATGGCTGGTGAATTCTTCCGTTCTTCCATTCTTTATTATTCTATTGGAATAACCTGTTTGTGCGGTCTATCACATGCTTGGTGAATTCTTCTGTTATTCCATTCTTTATTATTACATTGGAATAACTTTTATGCATGCATGGTCTATCTCATGCTCGGTGAATTCTTACATTATTCCATTCTTTATTATTCTTTTGGAATAACTCGCATCATGCTATTCTATCTCATGCCCGGTGAATTCTTACATTATTCCATTCTTTATTATTCTATGGAATAGCTTTGCCCACGGACTCACCGCATGTATGGTGAATTCTTCTGTTATTCCATTCTTTATTATGCTGTTGAAATAACCTGTTTATGTGGATTACTGCATGCATGGTGAATGATCCTTCGTATTCATTCCTTATTAAATTGTGAAAATGATCTGTCTACGTGGATTACTGCATGGCGGGTGAAAATTTATTTGCAGTTTCATATATTCTATTATACTTAGTTGGTTAAAGTTTTGGCTTCTATACTCCATGAAATTAGTAGAATATCATGAATATTTGCGCTTCATCCAGTATCTTTTCATGAAAATATTGTTCTGAGCATTCTTGAATTTTACTCCACAAAGAAGTATCATGTTGACAATTTGAACGTTATTGAATTCTGGATAAATTAAATTATAAATCTTTAAAATTTATCCTTGAACTTTTTTTATTGAATTGTTATGACATGGTCAACATCCTTATGCTTATATTGTGATGAAAGTCATCTTTGGCTTACGTGCATGGATGGACTTGGTATGATTATGACCAGGGATTATTTGGTATAATCATGACCGTAATGTAACGAATGATGTGGTAAAAGTCCTCATTGGCCCGTAGTACATTGATGGACAGTTATGGGTATGATTATGACCAGGGATTATTCAGTATAGTCATGACCATTGATGATTACATGAATATCCTTGGCCCGTAGTGTAGGGATGATTCGATGATGTGGTTTATTTATTAAGCTGAGTCTCAACGATAAAGTTGATGAAAAACTTTTTAAATCATAGAAGATAGTAGATTTTATGCTCTACTTGACTCTTCTAATGGATTGCTTATTCCGCTGTAGTTGTTGATCTAAAACTTGTTGTCTATTGTATTCTATCAGTTGTTATACTGTTGAAGGCTAACGATAATTTATTCTGCATTATCTTAGTTATAATATTTTTTAGTGGGCTAGTTGAGCTCATCCTTTCTTTTCTTTATTCTCTTTGAAATGAGAATATAATTTGGACGAGTGGAAAGCGGATTGGACGGTCCAGATGGTTGTTTTAGTAGTCCTCATCATTCTATAAAATAGTGTGACAATAAATGTAATGAGGACTCCGTTGAGTGTGGATATTGTCTAGAAGACAATATTCGTGTTAAAACTCTCAGCTTATGTTTTGTCGTATTTTACACGACAGTTGTATAATTAAGTTTTTATTTGTATTTTGTACCATGTATTTAGCGACTCAAGATGGGTGATGTATACCTATTTTGGGGGCATCACAACGAGGTAGTAGGAGGGTCAGAGAAAGACAAGGGCAAGGGAAAAGTTCAGGAGTAGATATTCTAACTTTAATTATTATGTTTCTATATGTAAACCTTTTTGTATATTTAAAGGTATGTAAGTTATGTTAAGGTTAGACAACTTGGGATATTGTATTAATTATATTGGATAAATGAATGGGTAGTTAAATGTTATTTGTATGATGGATCGTGAGCACCAAACCCGGGGTTAGGTAACCCAGATTTAGGGGCGTCACAATTCCTTTGAACTCACAGTATTTGAATTAGAACTTATTGTTTCCGGTAAAAATACTTTACCATTGAAAGCTCAGTTAATTGTCATTCATAGAATGTTATTGTAAGACCCCAACTTTTATGAATCTCGAAATATATTTTTGAATATTATGGTGTGGATTTGATATAATGTTATAATTGTGGGTAATATTTACAAATTTTGCAAAGTAAGCAAGTGGTTATATAATATTCGATTGGTCGGGGAATATTCGTTTTAGCAGGGATTATTCGTATGACGGCACAATCATTAGTGGACCCCACAACGGAAATATTGTCGTAGTTAGAAAATGACATAATTATCTTTTTATAAAAATAACGGCGGAAGTGTTACCGTTAAAACTGTTGAACTACCCGGTAGTAAAAGTACAGTAATACACGTGGTTGTATAGTAGCACACGGTATTGATTATTGATACTTACATGAGAAGTCACTCAGTTATACTCAATTATTGCTACAGTAATTGTTGCATCATATCTCTCATATTATCGATTCAATTATTGTCACAGTATCATCTGAATAATATGTTATATTATTAAATCAATAATTGAGATGGCAAAATTATTCATATTATTATTTGCAATATTAACAATGTCTAGAAGTTCTGTCAAGGAGAGGTTTGGTCACCTAATTGCGCGCCAATAAGGAAAAATCCTTATCGGAAAGCCCCCTCTTTCCTGGGAATGACCTGGTTGTTAAATATTGTGAGTTATAATATTAATGATGAATAAGTTCGTGTTGATTAAAGAAGAAATTGATAATTCCATTGTGTGAGAATTATTAGTGTTAGTGGAAATCAACATTTATTTCGATAATAATTAATGTCTGGAGGTTATATTGACCAATTGGGTAATTCATCGAATAAATGAGCAATTAATTGCTATTAATTCACATGCTTATAATAAAGCGGGAAAAGTGCAAAAAGCCACCGTTAATAAAAAAAGAAGAAGCATAAGTATTCCATTTTGACCCTCGAACTTTGGTAATTGTGTGATTTTAGCCGAATCAAGTTTATTTGAGGAGTTCTCGAGTTTACACTGTATGATGCCTTCTAAGAAATCTATTATGTTTCATATTTTGCTTTTCATTGATTAGCATGGTTGTTGAACACACACACAAGATATCAGTAATAACAGATTTAGATTTATTGATTGTTGGGATATTATTGATCTGCCTTAATTGGATGTATTAGCATGTTTTTGTGATTTTGCTGAGGCCTAATGGATATATGGTGTGCTATTTAATTGCTAGAATTACGAACATATAGATAGTTTTTGACAATGCATGGTCGTTACGGTATGGGAGGCATTGTGATGATTGGGTAATATACCCATGAATTGGATATACGTGGGCTTAAATTATTGATTTCTCTAGTCTTTTAGAAGCATTTGTACCGTGTTTAGTTGTTATTTTGCAGATTCAGGAGATACGGGGGCAAATTGGGAAGTTTGAGTTGTTTAATGGCATTTTCGTGATTAATTAGAAGTATAGCACCGGGGCGCTCTTGCTAGTTCATTCCACAGCGCCGGGGCGCTGAAGCCCGACAGCAGTTGACCAGTTGGCACGCGTAGATTGAGTTTGACTTGGATTTGAAGATTTAATTGAGAAGTTGATTGGAAGAAGGATTGTGGTTAGAGGAGGAGAGTATATAAAGTTTATTTTGCTGAATTAAAAAGGGAATCTACCACAATTGAAGGCTAAGAAAGGGATTACTTTAAGATTGAAGGATTGGCTCTAGAGTTCTTCTTCTTCTCCTATTTTTCAATTGGTGTAATTCCTTAAGGATGATTTTTAAAGGATTGTTGGTTTTAAATTCTGTCATGAACTAATTTTCTTCATTATGATTTCAATTGAACCTTTTATGTCTATAAATTAGTTATTTGATTTATTCCAATTATTTATGTCAAAGTGAATTATTTATCTTGTATTGTTCTTATTGATTAATTGTTTGGCCAATAATTACCTTGTTACTCTAGAAGGATTCGGAAGAGGATATCTAGGGTTAGAACTGGGCATGATAACATGTATTCTTAATTATTTGCATGGTGAATAATTAGGGTTGTGAATTGAATGAAAATATCTATTCATTGCATGTAACAAGTTAGAAATTGGGATTGAAAGAGTTTAATTTAATTATTTTGCATAGGAATATAGCAAGATTAATTGGATTAAATAGAAGTTAATTGATCACTTGGAAAAGGGCTTTTGACACTTGGGAATTCCTGTTAACAATTCAGTGGGCATAATAATTGGGATAATTGGATAATTGGTTTATAGTTCATAATTGGGGATATTGGAGTCTTAATCTTTATTTATCTGAATTCATTCGTTAAAATCTTAGTTTTATTTATTTGATTTATTTTAGAATAATCTCTTTTAATTGCTTACTTTAGTTTTCTTATTTTGAAAAATCACACTTTATGGTTGTTTAAATAAAATTGGATTGATATAGTGCTAGTAGTTGGAATTTATTGATTAGAATTCTCTGTGGGATCGACACTCTATCTTATCACTTTATTACTTGTTGACTGTGTACACTTGCACAAATTCATTGATTGAGAAATCAACCAACAAGTTTTTGATGAGCTTTAATGTATGGTTAAACATGACCATATTTGATTTTACAGTATTTGATTGTTATATTTTAAAAAATCAAGACCATGCATTGTCCTATTCCTTTAGGCTTTCCAGTGCTACCTTAACGAGCTTTCGACCAACGACTCCCAAGCCATTAAGACGTTAGGGCGCTAGGTGTAAAGACAATCCCCTCAGGCTTACTTACTTAAGTAACAAAGGCCACAAAACTAGACAAGCATGCCACGTTGTTTATTTATTCATTTTTTTAAAGCTTATATACTCCAAATATTTTCCCCCCAAACTTGAGTTTATGTCTAAATTCAGTCTTCACTAGCTATTTAAATTGTTCCTTCATTTCACTAGCATTCAGCCTTTAGAACACTATTATCTATCCATTTAAACTTTCTTAGCCAACATGGTCATTTTTCAAAACGTGCTATCCTGATAATGTCAGTGTCAAACAGATAAAGATTTCAATTATATCAAGAAAATCATATCACTAGCTTAACAATCCTTACTAGACTCGTTCATGCAATTTTAATCTCATCATTGGCCCTAAACATACGTAACTATTAAACAACTGGAATTAATATGCAATCCTAGATGCAACACTTATCCAACAATAAAAACACAAACAATCCACCAACTACTAACAATCTACTAATGCAAATAAAAATTAACTACCCCAAACTTATCAAGAGCAATGTCCTCATGTGAAAAAATAAAACAATATAAAAAAGAGGACTTCCCTGACGAGCTTATTCCTCGGGTGGAGCATCATCATCCTCGCTCATCTCTTGATCAGAGGGGGGAAACACAGGAAGAATAAGAGCAGTAAGGAACTAGCTAAGATTAACGCCCGGGTATAGTTGAGCGTTCATGGCATTCTGGGCAGCAAATTGGTCGACCAAATATTTATAGATGACATCTTGACGTTCAGACAGACAGACATTCTGGGCTTCGAGATTATAGAACCACCCGTCAATTTCACACTGGACAGCCTCAGGGACAACACCACGGTGAGTTGCGGAGGAAGGACTATATGTGGGTGGGGCTGAAGGTTGTGAAGCTTGTGGAGCTTCAACTTGGGGAATTATAAAGCCCAATCCCCTAGGGTGGTTCTCCCCACCTGTCCATACTTTATACCTGCTGATCAACTTATGGTCCAACACGGGCATTGGTAGCTGAATCATCTCATCCGACTTCCATTTTACCCCAAACTTGGTACATAAAACGCAAATGAGAGACGGATGGGGTAGCCCCCTTGTGGTCCCTCTTCGTGAAGCTCAGAGAATGGATTACTGAATAAGGTGACCGACATCAATTTTGAAGCCTTTAACTATTGAATATAACAGCACCGCTCGCTCCTTGGTGACATGGCTCACATGTGTGCATGGCATCAGTTTAGCGCATAAAAAGGCATACCAAGCCTTTCCATATAAGCTGAGGTGCGACAGAGGAAATGTCATACTACCTCGTTCATGCATGGTCCATGTGGTGCCCGGTTAACAAAGCTCGCGGATAATTGCTTCATAATCAGGGACTTGACTCACAAGATTAGCATACTCGTCGTTGTGTCCCTCTAATGGCAATTGATAGCACCTGTTTATGTCCTCTTCGCCAAATTTGACTGTCTTGCCTCTCACAATCACCCCATAGTGGTAGAGCTCGGGAACGTTGGTGTAGAACTCTTTGACAACAACAATCACAGCTGGATCGGGTTGTTCGGTGAGTGGGAACCAATTTCTCTCAGCTATCATGACTGTTATGTCCCTGTCTTTAGATTGATCGGGCCTTAAACCTCGTTCGGGGATGAGAGAGCGGGTAGCCATCTTGTTGTAATGTTCCTGTGCCTCGGCGCTGACAAACCTTCAATTATCAAATTTTGGTGGAGCCGAGGCTGATCCAGAACCTTCTCAACGTTGACGCTTTGAAGCCATTAGAAAATTCTGCATAAATTGCATTCATAAGTATTAGAATTGGGCATAATTCGAAGATGGACATATGTAACCATATCACTACCCCAAACTTCCAAATAAGTTCATGTTGGTACTTAGTTGGGGGTGTAATGAGACATATAATAGCAAGAAAGTTAAATTGGACCAAGTAGTCGCATTTTATGTCTTTATAGCATGATTGGTCAAAGAAGTACATGATCTGCCCAAAAGGTGGGGCGTATAACAATTATTATGGCAAACAACTGTATACATTCGGTGCATGGGGGTTGTAAAACTATGTAGACTAAAATTTGAGCAATTACAATCAAATAGTCAATGGATGTGCAAATTTGACAAAACAAGAGCCCCATAGAGATATGACCCCAAGTAATTATCAATACAGTATAGCCCCTTTCCACACTAGCGATATATCCATTTAATAGTAGCCATATGGCTCTGGAATGGCAAGAATGCAAGTAACAAGCAAGTACGGTCAGGGTTGGATATGGCTTTGTGCGTACTTAGCCCTGAACAGTGAGTCAGGCAAAACATCAAACACCTTGTGGGAAGTTTATATTTTTCTTTGAATCACAACTAGCTTCCTATCAATTTAAACCCCTAGCATTCAATCACCACATATGCATGATATCCCAACCAAAAGTGGTGCACAATGAAACGTGGATCACATTCATGCAATATGAGATAATCAAAATCAAAAGGATGAAAATCTACACTATAGATGTAAGAGAATGTGAATCAAGATGAATCTTAACAAAACCATTTTCACAATTAACAAGATTTGGTTCTACCACACTTTGAATGTAATTCAGTACATACCTTTGCAGTAGAGATACTAGATGAAAAGTGCCTTGCAGACTGAAAATCCCAATGTGATATGTGGAATTGCGTTAGGTATTGTGAAGCTATATAAAAGTTTCAAGATCAGTTACCATATGAGAACAATTTATTTGTTGTAGTGGAGACGTGTGAAGAAGTTGGAAGGTTGGAGTTGGAAACTGAATAGCTTTTAAACTGAAGTAGGACTCTAATCATCGCCCCCTGGCCACGGGGCCCCGTGATTTGCTTTCTATGTGGAGCGTGGTGGCTGCCTCACTAATCAGATAGTCACCCCTAGCGTCGGTATTTGTGATAAGGTATTAATGCAATGGGGAGCTGGAGATCGAGTGGGCATGGAGGTTCAGCGACCAAGGCTGTGATTGATCGGTATATGAGCAGGGGCTTTGGGCATGTATTGAGGACTCTCTGAGACAAAGTCTTGGGCGCCAGTATTCTATCCTTTTGGGTGCTTCAAGGTATTGGACGTGCTCCTTTATATTGCCTCTTGCTAAAATTTTGATTTATCTGGTAACACAAAACACAAATTGCATGAAGACTATTATAATCAAAGTATATACTATTAGCTAAGGAACAAAATTAAATAAAATGAAGAAAATTTGAAATGAAATAAAACAAAATAACTAAAACTCACCGGGTTGCCTCCCTATAGCGCTTGGTTTATGGTCGTCAGCCCGACTTTCCTGTGTTGCTCAATTGTCCACCGGATCGGAGAGGTATATGGCCATAGATTCTCATTCGATGGGTCCACTCCAATAATGCTTAAGTCGTTGGCTGTTCACCTTGAATGTGCAATTTTAAATTTGGTTCCTTGACTTCAACATTTTCGTGTGGAGAGACAGAGATAACCACAAATGGTCCGGACTAGTGAGATTTCAACTTTCCGGGGAATAAATGCAAACGTGAGTTGAAAAGCAAGACTTGTTGACCCAATTCAAATTTTCGATCAAAAATTTTCTTATCGTGCTAGGTTTTTACTTTGTCCTTGTAGAGTTTTGCGTTCTCATAGGCATTGAACCGAAATTCGTCCATCTCATTTAGTTGAAGTAACCTTTTCTCACCCGCTGCTTGTAGATCAAAATTAAGTTTCCGAATGGCCCAGTGTGCACTGTGTTCTAGTTCGACCAGGAGATGACATGCCATTCCGTAGACCATTCGGTTAGGTGACATGCCGATCGGATTCATATATGCTGTTTGATATGCCCATAAGGAATCGTCAACATGCATTGCCCAATCTTTTCGTGACGGATTAACCACCTTTTCCAGAATTTGCTTGACCTCCCTATTCGAGACTTCTGCTTGACCATTGGTTTGGGGATGATACGCGGCTGCAATTTTATGACGAACCCCATACTTTATAAGAAATTTAGTGAACTACTTATTATAGAAATGAGTTCCCTCATCACTTATTATCACCCTCGGCGTCCCAAATAATGTGAAGATGTTTTTCTTTAAAAATCAGAGGACAACGTTGGCATCATTCGTGGGTAAATCTGCGGCTTCTACCCATTTGGAAACGTAATTGACCGCCAACAGAATGTACTGATTATTGAATGAAGATGGGAAAGGTCCCATAAAGTCGATTCCCCACACATCGAATAGCTCAACTTCCAAAATTATGTTAAGAGACATTTCATTACGTTTGGAAATATTGCCCACTCGTTGACACCTATCACACTTTAGCACAAAGAGGTATGCATCTTTGGAAAGAGAAGGCCAAAAAAATCCCGATTGCAACACTTTTGCCGCTGTCCGATCAACGGCGTAATGACCTCCGTAATCCGATGAGTGGCAATGACCCGATATGCTATCAATCTCTTCATGTGGCACCTAACGTCTAATAATTTATCCGCACAAGTCTTAAACAGAAATGGTTCATCCCAATAATATTGCCTAACATCGTGGAGGAACTTCTTTCGTTGTTGTGAGTTCAAATCCTGGGGTAACACCTTACCCACCAAGTAATTCACGTAATCTTTATACCACGGCAATGTTGTTGTTACTCGAAGAAGTTGTTCATCTGGAAACCATTCATTAATCATGACGTTGTCTTTTTTCTGCACCTCTGCGTTTTCCAACCGAGAAAGATGATCCGCCACCTGATTCTCGGTACCTTTTCTATACCGGATCTCCAAATCCAATTCCTGTAGCAACAATACCCACCATATTAACCACAGTTTTGCATCCTTCTTCTCAATCAGATATTTAATGGCAGAATGATCAGTGTAAACAATTACCTTGGTCCCTATAAGATATGCTCTGAACTTGTCGAAGGCAAATACAACCACAAGTAATTCTTTTTCGGTGGTTGTGTAGTTCAACTGGGCATCCGTTAATGTCTTGCTGGAGTAGTAGATAGTGTAAAATTTTTTGTCATGACATTGTCTTAAAACTGCTCCAACTGCGTAGTCACTGGCGTCGCACATCAATTCGAACGGTAAAGACCAATTGGGTGCCACTATAATTGGCGCTGAGACCAATTTCTTCTTTAATAATTCAAACGCCTTGATACATGACTGATCCATCTTGAAGGGCACTTCTTTCTCCAAAAGGGAACATAAGGGTTTCAAAATTTTGGAAAAATCTTTAATGAAGCGTCTGTAAAAACCCGCATGTCCCAAGAAGCTCCATATTCACTTGACAGATGATGAAGGAGGTAGTTTCTCAATCATTTCAATTTTCGGTTTATCCACCTCTAAGCCTGCTGCAGAAACCTTATGCCCCAAAATAATCCCCTCTTGCACCATAAAGTGACATTTCTCCAAGTTAATAACTAGGTTAGTCTCCACACAACGCTTCAACACTAAGACCAGATTATTCAAGCATAAATCAATGTTATCACCGAAAACGAAGAAGTCATCCATGAATACTTCCAAATTCTATTCTACCATATCGGAAAAGATCGCCATCATGCACCGTTGGAAAGTTGCCGGCGCATTACATAAACCAAAAGACATACGCCGGAATGCAAACGTACCGTACGGGCATGTGAATGTGGTTTTTTCTTGATCTTTCGGGGCTATGGCAATTTGATTATTCCCAGAATATCCATCCAAAAGACAGTAGAACTGATGTCCCGCTAACCTATCCAGCATCTGATTAATGAACGATAAAGGGGAAGTGATCCTTGCGTGTGGCTTTATTAAGCTTACGGTAATCCATACATACTCTCCATCCTGTAACGGTTCTAGTAGGGATGAGCTCATTAGCTTCATTCTTCACCACTGTTATACCCCCTTTCTTTGGTACGCACTGTACAAGACTTACCCATGAACTGTCCGAGATTGGATAAATAATGCCGGCATCCAACTACTTTATGATCTCTTTTTTCACCACATCCTTCATAATGGGGTTTAGCCTTCTTTGCTGCTCAATGGTTGGTTTTGCCCCCTCTTTCATTGAAATCTTATGCATACAGAATGATGGACTAATTCCTTGAATATCCGCTATTGTCTATCCGATTGCTGTTTTGAACTCTCGCAATACCCTTAGCAGTTTCTCCTTTTGCGTGTCAGTTAACTCAATCGAAACAATAACTGGTAAGGTAGCATCTTTTCCCAAATAAGCATACTGCAGATGAGATGGTAGCGGTTTTAATTCCAACACTAGTGGCTCTTCTATCGAGGGTTTGCACTTTTTACCTTCTGTTTTGGGCCTTTCAAGGGTGTCGAATGGTTGATTACTTTTTCGGATGAAAGATGGTGTATCTAGCCATTTGACATACTCAATGTCATCTTTAATACCATAGTCATCCATCCTGAGCAAAATGGATTCTAGCGGGTCCTCTGAATAATTTCCACGGAACTTGTGATTAACTAATTCATCCATGATATCTACCCGCATACATTCACCTTTTTCTTTTGGATAAGACATCGACTTAAATACATTAAAGGTGACCTGTTAATCTTCAACTCACATTGTCAATTCACCTTTTTGCACGTCAATCAATGTTCTTACCGTTACTAAGAATGGTCGCCCGAGAATAATTGGAATTTCGCTATCTACTTCACAATCCAAGATAAAGAAATCCACGGGGAAGATGAATTTATCCACGTTGACTAACACGTCTTCAACTATACCTCGTGGATATGTAACAGACCGATCCGCCAACTACAAACTAACATTCGTCGGTTTTGGTGCTTGAAGTCCAAACTGACTATAGACGGATAGTGGCATCAAGTTTATACTGGCCCCCAACTCACACAATGCTCGTCCCGAAAATTGATTTCCAATTTCATATGGAATAGTAAAACTACTTGGATCCTTGAGCTTCAGAGGTAACTTATTCTGGATGATTGCGCTGCACTCTTCGGTCAACGCCATTGTCTTAAAATCACCCACTTTCCTCTTTTTCGACAAAACTTCCTTCATAAACTTGGCGTAACTCGGCATTTGTTCCAAGGCTTCTGCGAATGGGATGTTGATATGCAGTTTTTTTGAAAATATCCAAGAATCTTGAAAATTGCTTATCTAACTTGGATTTCTGAAACCTCTGCGGATATGGTATGGGAGGCATTGTGATGGTCGGTTCTGGTACTTTCTGCTCTAATGTCTCATCTTGACATTTTCCGGCTTCCACAACTTCTTCTGTTTCATCTGTTGCGTTGTCCCTCTTTTCCTTATCCTTAACTGTCTCCTGTAAATCCCTTCCACTACGTAAAGTCACAGCCTTGCAATGTTCATCACTGCCCGGATTGATCTCTGTATCACTAGGGAGTGTTCCATGTGGACGGTTATTCAACGCATATGCTATCTGCCCCATTTGATTTTCCAGATTCTTTATTCAAGCACCTTGACTTTTCACATTCATACCTACTTGATTCAATAACTTTTCTTGTTCACCAATCCTTTTGTCAGTAGCTAAAATGAATTTTTCCAAAGCTTCTTCCAAGCTTGATTTCCTCTCTGGCTGTTGTTGAGTCTGATTTTGAACCCTGGCTGTGTTTTGTTGTCTAGATGCTTGAGCTTGATTGTTACTCCATGAAAATCCCGGGTGATTCGTCCAACCTGAATTATATGCATTTTGGTTCGGATATGGTTGGGTAGATCAATTATAGCTCCCTACGAACTGAGCTGATTCAGCATTTATGGCACATTGATCTGTAGCATGACTCCCAGCACATAACTCACAAACCATTGCTACTTGCTGCATGGATGGTGGATTCCATGTTTCTATTTTCTTAGGTAACGCGGACACCTGTGCTGCCAATGCTGTCACTGTATCCACTTCAAACTTTCCCGGTGTTTTCGGAGGGTTCGACCTAGTCATGGGCCACTGATAGTTGTTGTTGGCCATCGTTTCTAGTAGTTGATAAGTCTCATCAAAATTCTTAGACATGATTGCTCCACCTGCTGCAGCATCAATACTGGCTCTTGTGGTCGCGTGCAATCCATCACAAAATATCCCAACCTGCATCCGCTATGGGATTCCGTGATGTGGACATTTACGGAGCATATCCTTGAATCTTTCCCACGCCTCATATAAAGTTTCAGAGTCGAACTGTGCGAAGGTGTGAATATCGTTCCGTAATTTTTCTGACTTCGCTGGTGGGAAAAACTTAGCTAGAAATTTTTGAGCTAAGTCATCCCAAGCTGTGATTGAACCAGGAGGCAAAGAATGTAACCAACTCCTAGCTTTATCTTTCAACGTAAACGGGAGCATCCGCAACCTTATAGCATCTTCCGATACATTATTGAACTTGAAGGTGTCACAAACTTCCAAAAAACTCAAGATGTGCTCATTGGGATCATCTATCGAACTACCCCCAAACTGGCATGTATTCTGAAGCATCTGAATTGTTCCTGGTTTTATCTCAAAACTGTTTGCATTAATTGTCTCCTAATAGTCGACTGTATATCTGTGACATTCGACATGGCATAATCCCTAAGTGATTTTTGTTTGTCCCCTGCCATGTTCACTGGTATTTCTTGTTCTGCCAGATCTTCTTCCACAGGTGACACCGCACTAGTCGACAGCAATTTGTGGAACTTCCTTTCGATATCGTCTATATAAGGAAAAAGTTCCTTTTTATCCCTTGATCTAGTGTGCATACACTCGCAAAGAATTCCTGCAAATACAAGAAGAAAAATAAATAACGTTTAAATTAAGACCGAATTAATTATAACTAATATGGAATTAATATTAATAAAGAATTCCCCGGCAATGGAGCCATGAATTGTTGGTTGATTTCACATTCAATGAATTTGTGCAAGTGTACACAGTCAACAAGTAATAAAGTGATAAGATAGAGTGTCGATCCCACAGAGAATTCTAATCAATAAATTCCAACTACTAGCACTATATTATCCAATTTTATTTAAACAACCATAAAGTGTGATTTTTCGAAATAGGAAAACTAAATTAAACAATTAAAAAGAGATTATTCTAAAATAAATAAAATAAATAAAATTAAGATTTTAACGAATGAATTCAGATAAATAAAGATTAAGACTCCAATATCCCCAATTATGAACTATAAACCAATTATCTAATTATCCCAATTATTATGCCCACTGAATTGTTAACAGGAATTCTAAGTGTTAAAAGCCCTTTTCCAAGTGATCAATTAACTTCTATTTAATCCAATTAATCTTGCTATATTCCTATGCAAAACAATTAAATTAAACTCTTTCAATCCCAATTCCTAACTTGTTACATGCAGTGAACAGATATTCCCATTCCATTCACAACCCTAATTATTCATCATGCAATAATTAAGCATACATGTTATCATGCCCAGTTCTAACCCTAAATCTCCTTTTCCAATTCCTTCTAGAGTAACAAGGTAATTATTGGCCAGATAATTAATCAATACACACAAGACAAGATAAACAATTCACTTTAACATAAATAATTGGAATAAATCGAATAACTAATTTATAGACATAAAAGGTTCAATTGAAATCTTAATAAAAGAAATTAGTTCATTATCATTGAATTAAAATCAAGAATCCACAACTGAATAAACATTAAAAGATAAAAGTAAAAGAAGAGAAGAGAATAGAATCTATTGTCAGTAGTCTTGAGACTCCTCTTTCGCTCCTGCTTTGAATCTTCAATGATCCTCAAGTTGCTTCAATCTCCAAAACTAATAAGAACTAGGGTTTATGTTCTGATCTAATGGAGTATTTTATCTAAGCTAATCTATGTAATCTCTCTCTATTTTATGCCTTACATCATATATTTATAGGTTACAAGTCCAATTTTTAGCTTAGGAACAAATCCAATCCAATTTGGAGTCAGAAAAGTGTCAAAATTCGCCCCCAAAATGCATCCAAGCCTCACCAATCCCTTCCCCCGGTTCTTGCCACTGCTGGCACGTATTGAAGCTACCCCTAAGCGCCACCGGGCCGCGCAAATGAGCTTGAATTGGGCGCCACGGCGCTGGAACATTTTCTGACATTTTCAGGTCTGACATTATTTGGGAAAATGGCCATAACCTCTTCGTCCGAACTTCGATTTTGATGATTCAAGATGTTCCAGAAAGAGGAGACATAGATCTACAACTTTCATTCTTTAAGTTTTTTGAAATAAGGTCAGGAGAAGTACTCAAATTGGCCTTGAAGTGACTGTTGTGTAAAATGACAAGCCAAAAACGCAAATTTAGCCACCCCAAACGTCGATCCAAGTAACTTTTATCCCAATTCCTACAAAACAATGTAAAATATGCATGAATAGACACAAACACTTAAAAAATTCCAAAAGATTAAGTTCAAATGCACTCAATTAATGTGTATAAAACTCACTAATCAAATACCCCCAAACTTAAACCTTTGCTTGTCCTCAAGGAAAAATACAAAAGAACTAAAAATAAACAACCGAACTCAACTACGTAAATGCATATGCATGATCTTCTTCCTAATATACCTACGAACCCAGTAATAAATCAGTATGATATATAGCAACATGCCTCAAAGATACCATCGGTACTCAAACAATATATTCAATCAAGTCAAAATCCATAACTCTAACCAATTAGTCAATCCAAACCAGTCATCACCCATGTTGTGTGTGTGTGCTTGTTAACCATTCTAACCAACCACAGTTCAAGATAATCACATAACAAACTTCTTAGAAGGAAAATTTCAGTTCCAATTCAATTACTTTTGTGAACATGACAACTCCGGTTAAAACTTAGCAATTACCAAGTCTTAGGGTAAATACAAGATTTATTTATACTTTTATTCAACCACGAGGGTATTTTTGCTCTTTCTCGTGTTTTATTCATTTTTTTTTATTTTTCTCATGGCTATGCAATGTCTTATTTCCTAGGCTTTTCAGTGCTACCTTAACGAGCTTTCGACCAACGACTCCCAAGCCATTAAGACCTTAGGGCGCTAGGTGTAAAGACAATCCTCTCGGGCTTACTTACTCAAGTAACAAAGGCCACAAAACTAGACAAGCATGCCACGGTGTTTATTCTTTTTTTTTCTTTTTCTGGATTGTTTATTCTTTTTTTTTTCTTTTCATCATTTTTTTTTCATTTTCATTTTGTATATATATATATATATATATATATATATATATATATATATATCCCATAGATTCCCCCAAACTCAAGCTTTTACGTCATTCCAACCTTTACCGCCAATTTACTAATTTCCTTAAATTTTAACCAAGATTTTCCCTCAGAAACAAATTATGTAACTCTTGAACCAAGTGGATTAAAACAGTTAAACTTTAAGTGCTAACCGGTTACATAAGTTTAAGACAGGCTCAGATTATCATCATGATTAAAATTAGAACGCTTCATCAATTATCAACACTGTTCAAGTTAACATGCAAAACCAATCTTATCATAGGCAGAGCTAAGACCACACCAACCGATCACACAGATTCATGCAAAAATAAAAAAAATGCAATTATACTACATGAACACATACTAATGCAACACATATATGAATATGCAAATAACTGCCATGTATTATATGCAACCTAAAAAAAACACAATGCTAACACATAAAAAAAATAAACTACCATGCAGATAACTAACTATATGCAATATGACACTAAAGTGCCCCCAAACTTAAACTAGACATTGTCCTCAATGGCTGAAATAGAAAAAAGTAGAGCAGAAGACTTCCCTGAAAATATAACAATCTTCCTCCTTGTCCACTAAGTTTGGAGAATAGGTTAAGCACATGGAACAAATTGGGCACCACACTTGAATTTGACTTGAATAACCTGTAAACCATGATAGAAACAATTTTATTAAATTCTAAATAAATGCAAATTCCAAACTACTAATATAAAACCTAATAAAAACTAAAAATAAAAATTAAACTTGGGTTGCCTCCCAATAAGCGCGTGTTTTATAGTCTCTGTAACAACCCGATATTTTCTATACAAATAAATCAGAAATTTTGCGTATAATTTTTTTATTATTATTAAAATAAATATGGGGAATATGTGCCAAGATAATGTGTATGTATTTATGTGATGAATATAAAATATATTTAGTACATGAATAATTGCAAATGATTTTATTTTAGAATTATTGATTATTATAAATTATATTCTATTAATAATTAATTTTATAGTAGAAATGTTTTTATTTATTATTTCCATGAAAATATAATTATATATTATTTAAATAAAATATGAAATGATTTTTAGAATAAATATAATAATTATTTTAGTACTGATTATTAAGTTAATTATTTTAACTTAATAAATAATGTTAAGTATGGCAGATAAATCAGATATGGAATCCAAACCCTAATTTTGGATTTTGATCAAGGAATGAGAATAATAATATAATATTATTATATTTTGATTTTTTAGTGCTATAAATATGTACTGTATGTACGTGAACTGACAATGGTTGGTCAATTATGATGTATTATGTCAAACCCTAGTTTTACTATGGAAAATCCTAATTTGAAACTCAATTGTGAGTTTAAGACTATTATATAACTGTGTTATATGATTTTATGGTTAATTAGGTCAACCCTAATTAACATTTAGATATATTAATTTCTAGAAACCCTACTCGTTTTAAATTATAAACCCTAATTGTGATTTGGTAACTCTAATTACGAAAATTGTAAACCATAATTGCTATAATTTGCAAGGTTAATTATGTTAGTGTTATTAAACCCTAATGATCCTGTATAATATAATTAGAAAACTTAACTAATTAATAAACCCTAATTTTTCTATTTTAGAAACTAATTTTATTTTATTTTAAACCCTAAATGAAAACTTAGAAATTTATTTTGTGCTAAACCTTAGGGTTAAACCTAAGGGTCAAACCCTAATAGTTTACTAATTGACCAATATGCCATTAAAATCTCAAGCTAAATAACCATTATACCCCTTTTGTGCATTAAAGAAGCTATGTATAGGTTTTGACATTAGAGGAAGTTGGTGACCAAACCCAACAACCCCATGTGATTAACTTTTCAGCAGATCAGCCACAAATCCCAGCAATATACATTGTATACAAGCATTATAAATAGATTCAAGAGAGAGAAAAGTGTACATAATTGCTCATTTGTTCACTATACTCATACTTGACCCTCTCTCTCTAAAACCTACGAAATTTCCTTCATAAATCAGTCACAAACCAAGCCCTACTATAAACCATATCAAATCAAAAGCTTAAAATCAAGAAATTGATCAAAAGAGGTATAAACCCTAGCCATGAATCTGGCCTTTGATCTGTTGTTAGATGTTAGATTTTAATGTTAAAATGTGTTGTTTATAGTATATAGTGATGATCTGTGTTGATAGATGTTAGATCCATAACATCTATAAGCTTAGATCTAGTGTTTTTGCAAGTCTGGAAAAATTTTATTTTTTTGTTCTGACAATGAATGTCAGAGGCTGTAGATTTTTCTTGGTTTATGATTTTGGTTGTTTAGATGTTTTCACTTGTAGTCTGCTATGCTATCTTCGATCTAGAACTGAAATCATGTTTTTATAATGTATATATTGCAAGTTATTAACGGTCAAAGTACGTTGACCGAGCACAAAATCTATTTCTGGGTTACCTAGATTTTTCCAGAAAGTCTGACATGCATTTTGATGGCCTCTGATCTTGCTTCTTGTAACGATTCAGGCCATGTTGTTGTAATAGACTTGTAGTTTGACATGATTACTACACCGTTTAACCCATAGAACAACCAGATCTTATACATGATCAAAGTTATGGGTGGTCAAACTAGGGTTGACCACCAACCTTAAGAGTTTATGGGAAAAACCCAGAATCGTGATGAACAACCTTTCTAACATGGGTTGACCGACCTTAATCTCTCATATGTGATGTTTTTAATATGATATAGTGCTCGATAATTGTACTCTAACATCTCTACTACATGCCTGAACATTTAGATGGTATTAAGTAAGCTTAGAATCTATGATCCAAAGCCTCAAAATAGGACCCTTGCTACTGATCGTGTTTCTGGGCAACCCAGAAACTCAAGAACATGTCTGACATCAACTTCTGTAGATTAGATCTTGCTATTATGTGATGATTTGGCAATGAAACCTGTTTATAGTTGTAGTACTACATGAGTACTACAACATTAGCTAAAGTTATAGTCCAGAAACATCATGATTTTATCAGGAATCTTAGTCAAAATGGGCCACTTGATCACTGACTTAGTGTTCTGGGTTTCCATGAAGAACATGAAGAACACCTATAGCGACGGTTCTGTAGCTATAGGTGGTCTTTAGTGACAGTTTATTTATAAAAATTATATTTTTATTAAATAATTATAGAAAATTAGTTTTTAATTATGAAAAATACATAATAAATTATTAAAAATTATTTTAAAGTCTAAAAATTAGTTTTAATTATTTTTAATATATTTCATAAATATTTAATATTTTTGAAATATTGAAGGTATTTAATTTATTTAATTTTTATATTAAATAAATTATTTAAAAATGATTTTAATACTTGAAAAATCATTTAAAATTATATAATGATATAAGAAAATATTTTAAGTTATTTTAATGACTTTTAATATTTTGTGATGAAATTTATTAATAAATTAATATTAATGATAATTAAGTTATTTAATAAATGAATTAAATAAATAATTTAAAAATGATTTTATTATATTAAAAATCATTTTAAATAATAATAAGGTGTATAAAAATATTTTAAGTTATAAAATATAACTTTCAATATTTAAAGGTAAATTTTATTAATTAATTATTAGTAATGATATTAAGGTTATTTAATAATTGTATTAAATAATTTAGTTTAAAAATGATTTTATTATTATAAAAATCATTTTAAATGAAAATAAAGTGTTTAAAAATATTTTTAGTTATAAAATATAACTTTTAATATTTAAAGGATAATTTCATTAATAATTTAATATTAATGATATTAAATTTATTTAATAATTATATTAAATAAATGGTTTAAAAATAATTTTATTAATTTAAAATCATTTAAAAGGATATAAATGAATTAAAATATTTTAAGTTGTACTTAATAACTTTTAATATTTTGAGGAATAGTACATTAATATTTTAATATTAATGGTAATTATTTAAAATAATTTTAAATGTTTTAAAAATCATTTAAGGGTAATATAAATGTTTTTAAAATATTTTGAGTTATTATAAATAACTTTAATATTTTGGAAATGGTTTCATTAATAGATTATTATTAATTAAATATTAATGATAATAGAATTGTTGGATATTTAAATTATTTGATAATGACTCCGGTGTTTGAAAATTCATGATAAATTATAATAAATATTTTAAAATTATTATTAAGTCATTTAAAATAATATGACTGATACTTACGGATATTGAGATACAGATTAGAGTCTTAGACTAGATTATTACCCGATAAAGCTGTCTGTACACCGACATGTTTCAGAAATTGATCTGGACTTAGATAGGTTCATTTGATAAGTGTTTATTTGTGTCAATGGTTGTTGAACATGTGTGACAATGTGATTAGGTTATGTGCTGACTGCGAAATGCAGTACTATGTGTTATGGTATATTGTTCTAATCAAACGAATGATCTGATTAATGATAGGTCGGGATATAAAAGATAAAACTAAGTTGCATTTTGTAAGCAGCAGACCAGTCAAGTATCTTACCTTTGCATTTTCTTTATGCAATGGGTAAGAGTAAGAATGTTTCAGAATTATATTATTACTGTACAGGTGATTAACCCTATATTATATACGCTCATTGATTATCAACATGTTAGTATATGGTAATTCAGATATATATTTTGTTCGTTAATTTCTATAAATGGTTATACAAGTGTCCCCACTTGGATAATCATTGTATTTATTCACATGTTGATACACCTTTGTTAATTACTCCATATATATATATATATATATATATATATATATATATATGTTGAATTATAGATTATTGTTGAATAAGATAAAACCTTTGGTTTGGAACCCCAATTAAGTATGAACATCCCTTACACGGAAAACTTTTTATGCACCCAAGGTGTGGAATGAGTGAACGATAACATCATTCTTGCAATGTAGTATTGATCAATACAGGGTACAACGGGCTTATCACCCTCCGTGTCCATAAGTTATGACGGTTTGCGGATGAAGTTCTGCCAAACCTTTTCCAAAATGAAAATAATGTTCATAGTATGTCACATTAACCCTATTTATAGTCAGTACGTAGTTTCAAAAATTTGAAAGAGGGTTGTTATGTTATTATTATCGGTTCAGATGACTTTACAACTATTGATTTGTTGTAGAAGGGTAGTATAAAGAAAATATTTAAATTCTTTCAGCTTATATATATATAATTACTATTACTTGCTTGGCACTCAAATGCTCATCCTTGCTTAATTTAAATGTTTTCAGCTAAGTGTGAAGAACCAGAAGGCTCATACAGAAACAAAGGAAAAGGAAAGCTAACCAAATAAGATTTGTGGTAGTTTATGTAATAGTTTGATATTATTAAGACAAAGATATATATTATCTATCATGCTGTGTAATGAATGTTTAAAGGTCTCTGTACTGGGATTTAGACTCTGATAATATGTAAATTAAGTTAATCTTTATATTATTGTTATTATTATTAATATTATTCCGCTCATAGAAATGGTATCATGAAGCACCGAGTTCGAGTTTTAAGTACCTGGATTTGGGGGCTTTACAGTCTCAGTCTGACTTCTTCAATTCTCTATCCAATTCCCCTTCGAAAATTGAGAAATCCTCCATCCATCAGTAGCAATGTCTCTTTTGGGAGTTTCCCATTAGCAAAAGCCCTTGAATTAAAGTCACCTAGCATGCTCTTTGTAGATAGGTTCCCTATTAAGAACGTCCAACAACTAGGTGTTTTCTCCATTATGTCCATGATCAGATTGGGGCATTGAAGCTTAGTAAACACAATGGGATCTTCCTCTATCTTCTCCTTTTCAACCCACCATGACTCCATAGTTGTACTAGCTCTTATGTCACAAAAAGCTTTGCCTATGACATGACTGCCAATTGGGCAAGGTCTTGAAAAACTGCCCAGATCCTTGAGATTTGGAGGTAACTTATTCTGGATAATTGCACTGCACTCTTCGGTTAACGCCACTATTTCAAAATCACCCAATTTCCTCTTTTTTGATAAGACCTCCTTCATGAACTTGGCGTAACTCGGCATTTGTTCCAAGGCTTCGACAAATGGGATGTTGATATGTAGTTTTTTGAAAATATCCAAAAATCTTGAAAACTGCTTATCTAACTTGGTTTTCTGAAACCTCTGTGGATATGGTATGGGAGGTATTGTGAGGGTTTGTTCTGGGGCTTTCTGCTCTAACTCCTTATCTTGACGTTTTCCGGTTCCTGAAACTTCCTCTTTTTCCACTGTTACGTTGTTCCTCTTTTCCTTATCCTCAGTTGTCTCTTGCAAATCCTTTCCACTACGTAAAGTCACAGCCTTGCAATGCTCATCTCTGCCCGGATTTATCTCTGTATCACTAGGGAGTGTTCCATGTGGACGGCTATTCAACGCATGTGCTATCTACCCCAATTGATTTTCCAGATTCTTTATCGAAGCACCTTGGCTTTTCACATTCATATCTACTTGACTCAATAACTTTTCTTGTTCCCCGATCCTTTTGTCAGTAGCTAAAATAAACTTTTCCAAAGCTTCTTCCAAACTTGATTTCTTCTCTGGCTGTTGTTGAGTCTGATTTTGAAATTCGGTTGTGTTTTGCTGTCTAGGTGCTTGAGCTTGATTGTTACTCCATGAAAATCCCGGGTGATTTCTCCAACCTGGATTATATGCATTTTGATTCAGATACGGTTGGACTGATCGATTATAGCTCCCTACGAACTGAGCTGATTCAGAATTGATGGCACATTGATCTGTAGCATGACTCCCAGCACATAACTCACAAACCATTGCTACTTGCTGCGTGGATGGTGGACTCCATGTTCCCATTTTCTTTGCTATTGCGGACACCTGTGCTGCCAAAGCTATCACTGGATCCACTTCAAACTTTCCCTATGTTTTTGGAGGATTAGACCTAGTCATGGGCCACTGGTATTTTTTGTTCTGCCAGGTTTTCTTCCTCAGGTGACACCGCACTAGTCAACTGCAATTTCTGGAACTTCCTCTCGATATCGTCTGTATAAGGAAAAAGTTCCTTTTTAGCTCTTGATCTAGTGTGCATACACTTATAAAGAATTCCTGTAAATACAAGATGAAAAATAAATAACATTTAAATTTACACCGAATTGATTATAACTAATATGGAATTAATATTAATAAAGAATTCCACAGCAGCGACGCCAAAAACTTGTTGGTTGATTTCACAATCAATGAATTTGTGCAAGTGTACACAGTCAACAAGTAATAAAGTGATAAGATAGAGTGTCGATTCCACAGAGAATTCTAATTAATAAATTCCAACTACTAGCACTATATCAATCCAATTTTATTTAAACAACCATAAAGTGTGATTTTTTGAAATAGGAAAAAAAATTAAATAATTAAAAAGAGATTATTCTAAAATAAAGTAAATAAATAAAACTAAGATTTTAACGAATGAATTCAGATAAATAAAGATTAAGACTCCAATATCCCCAATTATGAACTATAAATCAATTATCTAATTATCCCAATTATTATGCCCACTGAATTGTTAACAGGAATTCTAAGTGTTAAAAGCCCTTTTCCAAGTGATCAATTAACTTCTATTCAATCCAATTAATCTTGCTATATTCCTATGCAAAATAATTAAATTAAACTCTTTCAATCCCAATTCCTAACTTATTACATGCAGTGAACAGATGTTCCCATTCCATTCACAACCTTAATTATTCATCATGCAAATAATTAAGCATACATGTTATCATGCCCAATTCTAACCCTAAATCTCCTTTTCCAATTCCTTCTAGAGTAACAAGGTAATTATTGGCCAAATAATTAATCAATAAGCACAAGACAAGATAAACAATTCACTTTGACATAAATAATTGGAATAAATCGAATAACTAATTTATAGACATAAAAGGTTCAATTGAAATCTTAATAAAAGAAATTAGTTCATTGTCATTGAATTAAAATCAAGAATCCACAACTGAATAAACATTAAAAGATAAAAGTAAGAGAAGAGAAGAGAAGAGAATAGAATCTATTGTCAGTAGTCTTGAGACTCCTCTTTCGCTTCTGCTTTGAATCTTCAATGATCCTCAAGTTGCTTCAATCTCCAAAACTAATAAGAACTAGGGTTTATGTTCTAATCTAATGAAGTATTTTATCTAAGCTAATCTATGTAATCTCTCTCTATTTTATGCCTTACATCATGTATTTATAGGTTACAAGTCCAATTTTTAGCTTAGGAACAAACCCAATCCAATTTGGAGTCAGAAAAGTGTCAAAATTCACCCCAAAACTCGTCCAAGCCTCACCAATCCCTTCCCCAGCGCCCCGGCGCTGGGCATGGTGTTGGGAAGCTGTCCCCTAGTGCCCTGACGCTGCAAATGATCTTGAAATGGGCGCCCCGGCGCTGGAACATTTTTTGACATTTTCTGCTCTAACGTCATTTGGGAAAATGGCCATAATATCTTCGTCCGAACTCTGATTTTGATGATTCAAGATGTTCCAAAAGAGGAGACATAGATCTACAACTTTCATTCTTTAAGTCTTTCGAAATAAGGTCCGCAAGAATACTCAAATTGGCTTTGAAGTGATTGTTGTGTAAATGCTAAGCCGAAAACGTGAATCTAGCCACCCCAAACGTCGATCCAAGTAAATTTTGTCCCAATTCCTACAAAACAACATAAAACATGCATGAATAGACACAAAAACTTAAAAACTTCCAAAAGACTAAGCTCAAATGCACTCAATTAATGTGTATAAAACTCACTCATCAGTGTACTATTGATTCACATGATTTACTATTAGGGGAGTTGGTGTAAGATTGATTATACTTGCATGACTAAATTAAAAATGGAGGTATAGATGAAGGTACTATACTATAATTAATTTTTTCATGTGTTTAGAACTATTGAGTCACATGATTTACTATTAGGGGAGGTGGTACAAGTTTTATAATACTTGCAGGACTAAATTAAAAATGAAAAAAAGAGGAAGTTATTATACTGTAATATTTCGAGCCCCAAAATGTGCAATTATTGAAACTATATTTTCCTATAAATAGAAGCTCATTCTTCCTTCATTTCTCACCAATTCACTAAGTCTCACAAGAGCAATTATTATAGAGAAATTATAGAGAGAAAGAAGAAGAGAAGTTTGCTACCTCACTATTCCAGTATCCAGTTTTCTTCTAAGGTAAGGGGTATTATTTCTTTCGTATTCATGAAGAGAGTTATTTTCTTTCAATACTCGTAAGGGTTGTTATTCCATTCTTTATTATTCTCGTTAGAATAACTCGTCATGCAATGCGGACTATCGCATGCCTCGGTGAATTCTTACATTATTCTATTTTTATTATTACATTGGAATAACTTTTATGCGTGTGTGGACTATCTTATGCCCGGTGAATTCTTCTATTATTTCATTCTTTATTATTACATTGGAATAACTCGTCATGCATCTGATCTATCGCATGCTCGGTGAATTCTTCTTCGTTATTCCATTCTTTATTATTACATTGGAATAACACATCGTCGCAGACTATCTCATGCCTCGGTGAATTCTTCTATTATTTCATTCTTTATTATTACATTGGAATAACTTTTATTGATTTGATCTATCGCATGCACTCGGTGAATTCTTTTGTTATTCCATTCTTTACTATTATTTGGAATAACTTTTATGCATGCGTCTATCGTGATGCACGGTGAATTTTTCTCGTTATTCCATTCTTTAATATTCGTAGGAATAACTTTATGCGTGTGGTCTATCGCATACTCGATGAATTCTTGATTATTCCATTTTTATTATTCTATTGGAATAACACCGTATGCATGCGGTCTATCGCATGCTCGGTGAATTCTTTAGTTATTCCATTCTTTATTATTCTCATTGGAATAACTTTTCATGCATGCGATCTATCGCATGCTTGGTGAATTCTTACGTTATTCCATTCTTTATTATTCATTGGAATAACACATGCGTGTGGACTACATCATGCATGGTGAATGATCCTTCGTATTCATTCCTTATTAAATTGTGGAAATGATCTGTCTACGTTGATTACCGCATGGCGGGTGAAAATCCATTTGCAGTTTCATATATTCTAGTACACTCATTTGGTTAAAGTTTTGGCTTCTATACTCCATGAAATTAGTAGAATATCCTGGATATTTGCGCTTCATCTAGTATCTTTTCATGGAAATATTCTTCTGGGCATTCTTGAATTTTATTCCACAAAGCAGTATCATGTTGACAATTTGGACGTTATTGATTTCTGGATAAATTAGATTATAAATCTTTAAAATTTATCCTTGAACTTGTTTTATTGAATTATTATGTCATTGTCATCATCCTAATGCTTATATTGTGATGAAAGTCATCTTTGGCTTATGTGCATAGATGAACTTGGTATGATTATGACCAGGGATTATTCGATATAATCATGACCGTAATGTGACGAATGATGTGGTGAAAGTCGTCATCATTCGTAATTCATTGATGGGACGAGTTGTTGGAATGATTACGACGAGAGATTATTCGGTATAATCATGACCATTGATGATTACATGAATATCCTTGGCCGTGATGCAGGGATGATTTGATTTTATTTATTAAGCTGAGTCTCAGCGATAAAGTTGATGAAAAACTTTTTAAATCATAGAAGATAGTAGATTTTATGCTCTACTTGACTCTTCTAATAGATTGTTTATTCCGCTGCAGTTGTTGATCTAAAACTTGTTGTCTATTATATTCTATTAGTTGTTATACTGTTGAAGGCCAAGGATAATTTATTCTGCATTATCTTAGTCATAATATTTCTTACTGGGCTAGTTGAGCTCATCCTTTCTTTCACTGTTCTTTTCAGGAAATGAGAATATAATTGGGACGAGTCGGGAATGGATTGACGGTTCAGATGGTTGTTTTAGTAGTCCTCACTATTCTATAAAATAGTGTGACAATAAATGTAATGAGGACTCCATTGAGTGTGGATATTGTCTAGAAGACAATATTCGTGTTAAAACTCTCAACTTATGTTTTGTCGTATGTAACATGACAGTTGTATAATTAAGTTTTTATTTGTATTCTGTACCATGTATTTGGCAACTCAAGATGGGTAATGTATACCTATTTTGGGGGCATCACAGTTGGTATCAAAGCTTAGGGATATGTTCCTTGACTGAGATGTGAGACAAGAACTAGGAGGGGAGAGACAGGGAATTCCTTCGCTAGTATGACCTACCTAAGTTTATTTGGCATTTAATTGGTCGGTCAGAGTATAGGGATAATATGTGATATGTAAATTAACCCTTATTTTGTGATAGTGATTGAAAATGACATTTGAAAATGTTGAGATCAGCAATGAAGCACATGAGACCGTTGAGTCACCAACGATCAATACCCAGGATAATGTGCAATAGGAAGACAATAATCCCCAGGTAAACAATAACACCGATGAAATGATGAACGATGAGATGTTCAGAGGCTTTATGCAATTCATGCAACATCAGGCGAGAGGGACTCCTGTTCAAAATGCAGGTGGAAACATTGGCAACCCACAGCTGGTCACTGCTAAGCAGTTCAAGGAGCTGGGATCGCCAGAGTTTTTGGGAAAGCCATAACCACTAAAGGTGGAGACGTGGTTAAAGCAGATCACCAAGATATTTGATGTCTTGGGATGCTCCGAGGAGCAAAAGGTTCCCTTTGCCACCTTCATATTGCGAGCAGAGGCAAATTACTAGTGGGAATCTTTAAAACGTACCCAGCCTGACGCACTCAAGATATCTTGGGAGAAGTTCCAAGAATTATTCAACGACAAATACTTTCCCGAAAGTATTCGTCACATGAAGGAGGTGGAGTTTATCAAGTTGGAGCAAAACAATATGACCGTGTCGTAATACAAGGCTAAATTTGCGGAGTTATCCCGATTTGCATCCCATTTGGTCGATAATGAGGAGCGAATAACGCGAATATTTCTAAGTGGTTTGAAACCTGATATACGTCAATACCTCATTTCTCATAAATTTTGTTTGTATTCAGATGTAGTGAATAGGGCTCAGTTATTGGAGCGCGATAATGAGCCAGCCCAACCAAAGGATAACGAGCAACAACATGATAATAATCGTACCGGTGGCAACGGCCATCGGAACAATGATAACCACCGTGGGGGAAATTATCATGCTAAGAATGGTAACCACTTCGGTGGTAATCATGGCCAAGATAATAGGAGTGGAAATTTCAAGAAGAAATGGTTCAACAACGATGGAAAGACAGCAGCACCAACACCCATTTTCAAAGAAGGAGAACGACCACCAATTGTATGCTTCAAATGTGGAGGGGAGGGACATATCAGTGTTAGGTTTGTAATATTCAAGAACGCAATCAAATTGCATAAAAAGTGCGGAAGCGTGTAAAATCAGAGTTTAAAAATTTACAAACCATATACCCGGATCATCCTTTATGCGCAATTATTAATTTAACGAAAAGATAAAGAATAAAATCATACCCTTGAAGATCGAGCTTCCTCAGGTACAAGTTCACCTCCAAATCCTTTCGCGTTCAACTTGAATCCACGGAGTTTTGTTCCTTCCTTTGATCAACGTTAGCCACCCATATGTTTGGCCTCTAGAGGTGATCCACCAAGGTATTATAATGATTCAAGAAAAAAGGTATTTGGCTCAAACCCTAGTTTTCTATCTCTATAGAAAAGGGTACTCTCCAACAAATTGGAATTATGTCGTTGTAAAAGTCAACAGACCCCATCACCCATAATAAGACTCCTCTTATTTATAGATGTGGGCAACCCACCTTAACAATTAAGGAATTGGGTTTTAATTAATTAAATTCTTTTAATTAATTAAGCTCCCTAATCTTATTAGGGATAATTAATTAAACTCCTTTAACTAATTTTCCTTCCTAATCCAATTAGGAATAAATGAGAGTACTTATATTAAATTAATTCCTAAACTCTTTTAGAAATTAAAATAATAATAATTGTAATAATATTAATAAGACTCCTCTTATTAATTTATATTTAATATTTCTAAAATATTAAATAATAAATATTAAGCTATTTAATTTATTCTATCACCATAGATTAAATTAAATATACATAACATATTATTACGATTATGCCATTAACTTCTTAAATAATTATTCTTCTTTTTATGGTGTGACCCTTTAGGTTCTCCATATTAAACAGGTTGTGAATAAATCAATTAGAACAATTCTAATCTTATTTAAATAAATAAATTAAACAAATAATTTATTTAAATAAATAATATTTATTCTACAATAGGGATAAGCCTCCCTAGCGATCAACGACTTTCCGGATAATATAGATTTCAACATTAATCATAAAAGAACCTTTGAGTAAATAGTTATCTGATAATTCAATCCTTCCACCATACAATGTCCCAATTAAATATAAGACATGGAATTACTTGTCAAGTCTTATTTTATTTAATTATATGTATTTCGATCCTTAAATGCACAACTCAAATAATGCAAATTAGAAACTCCTTTCTAATTTCATTCGCGCCGCCAAGGACTCTTTGGGTTGTCATTTATCGAATCACATAGAACATTTCTCTTCTTTTATTAGAAGTGGTAGATTCTTTATTGATCATACATTATCTCCATGTACAACTTATTATACCCAAGCATACCCTTTGATATACCCTAAGGGTCTTAAGGAATAAGTCAAAGTATAACTCATCATACACAAGATACTATGATGATCTCAAGTCCAAGGATTACTTGTACTACTATCACTACAGAATTCCTATCGACAGCAAATAAAACTCCATTAGGTATTCCTTAGCGAGCCAATGCGTTCGGTGAACTTATTCTCTAATAAGCACCTACATACTTGCTTTAGTGTCTCCAAACAAATGATCATGAGATCAATCATCCTCATCCAATGAAAGCAAGCAACGTATGTACCAATCTATCCGGATTCACTAATCCCCAATTTAGTAATCCAACGATTGGGAACTATTTTAGTTTTAAGCTTTCTAAGAATTTAGATCTCATTAGAATGATCATCATCATTATTCTAAAAGCATTGCTTAAAACTATGGGTTTATCACATATTATAAAATAAAGCATCATGTAGATAATTAATAGCCTTTAATAAATTAATACTTTTTATTAATAAATGAATAAGATTGTTACAAAGTACATGCTTTATCATCAAACATGATTGGCTTTGTGTGCATACTACTTTCAATCTCCCACTTGCACTAAAGCCAATCGTCATGGTATCTCATACTCTTCTTCTCTAAGTGACGATTATCCTGCTTTGTTGGATAAGCTTTAGTTAATGGATATGTAATGTTGTTCATGAGAGTCCACTATCTCTATAGTGATTCCCATCTTTCAATGATTCTAATAATCAATTGAAAGTGCCACAACACATGTTTAGATCCAAGATGAGACTTAGGAACCATTCCTAGTTACAGTAATGAACTTTTAATCCAAACAATCAACTTGCGACTTCATTTATAGCTATATACTTTGTCTTTATCACTAAACCAAAGAACTCTTTTCTTTGTTTGGAACCTTTCCAATTCAACGCACTAATTGTTCAAGATAACGCTTTTACCTTAAAGTGGATTTTTTCATCATCTGCATGTCTGAAAAACTTGAGTCTGTTAAGCCCTCTAGTTTTAATTTAGACCCACCATGTATGCTCACATCTTTAGTGCTTGGGTTAAGAACTTTAAGATGTTTTTCACCATCTTACTGAGTGATCTTCTCCGCATTATATGGTGATCAACATCGTGTCTCGTACATTTCATTGCATACATGATTGTCACTCATGCAATCTCTCTTCTTTGGAGTCTATGGGGACTATTAAAGAGATACACTCCATAGCTCATCAACATGAGACATCTCTTGAGTTTGCCATGCTAAACGACTTTAGCATCAAATGAATATCGTTCCTTGGGTTAAGTCGAGCATCCTCTTGAATCTATCTATATAGATTTATATCCCCAATTAAGATACTCTTCCAAATCATTCATGGAGGAATGTTTAGACAATTTTATCTTCTTGATTGTAGCATTGGTATGTCATTCCTTATCCGTAGTATATCAATATATAGTACTAGGAATGTCACGATGCTCCCAACCGACCCTTTTGTACACACTAGAACTCTTACCTCATCGTATGTAACTCTAGATCATCATCTTCTATGATCGCATTCTCATCATCATCATCCATGATGAATCCATACCTCCTAGGTATCTTCCGCAGTACTATTCCAGATTTACGATTAGGTTTGTGGTATAATAGGTCTATCTATAGGTTCCTCTTATTTGACTTATAGTGTTTTTGTGGTTCTTGAACTCTTCAAGATCTATTATCCTCCCACTAGCCCTTTCAATGATAAACACCTTTATCTTAGATATGTGGTGTTTCGCAATAAACACCTTTTGTTAAGTAGGATTATAGAACATATACCCTAAACTTACTTTAGGATGTCCCACAAATCGACACTTGTCAAATCTTGTCCCAAGCTTATCCTTTGAAACCTTTTCACATAAGTTGGACAACCACTTATCTTAACATACTTAAGATTAGGAATCCTCCCTGTCCATAACTTTTATGGAGTCTTGGAAATTTGGATTTTGAGGTTACCTTTTTCAGTAGATATTCAAACCATTTCTAGGACATGATCTGAAGGATTTGGAATGTCGGTAAAATAATTATGGACCGCACTCATGTCCAACAAGGTACGATTTTTCATTCGGATACATCAATCAATTATGCGTATCGGGATGTGTCCATTATGAGAAAACCATTTGAGATGATCTAGAAACTTATTGCACAAGTATTTATTCCTTGATCCGATCAAAGAATTCTAATACTTTATCAATTTATTTCACTTCTGAATTCTTTGAACCTTTCAAATAATTCATACTTGTATTTCAGAAAATACACACATTCAACTCTTTGAATGATCATCTCATTTTCTTATACTAGTTTGTTCAATTTGCAAAATATATTTTTCACGTAAATCAAGTATACAAAATTCATTAAGTAATATTTCAGTTCTATACAAAACATTATTATTATTATAAATAGAACAACAATTGTTCTTAAATATAATACCAAAGATTTCATTGTCCAACAATAAAATAGAAATAATGTTTCTAACAAGTACTGGAATACAATAACAACTTATTGACTTAATAGATTTGCCCGTAGGGATTGCTAAACTATAAGTTTCTATGGCTAATGCAGCAACCTTTGCTTCATTTCCCACACATAGGATTACTTATCTTGTTTAACTTTCTACTTCTGCTTGGTCCCTTCATAAATCTATATTTATGATAACCAAAGTCGGTATCCAATACCCAAGTAGAACCTTGACTTAAAGAAAAATTTATTTCAATCATGAACAAAAATTGTATTGAAATAGAAACTTCACTAAGCTTCTTTGGTTAGCCTCGCAAGATGTTTCTCATGATTTCTTTCCGGTGTCCCGACTTTATTGCAGTGGAAGCAAACTCCTTTGCTATCCAAGTATCGTTTTGTTCTTATTATCCTTTGTTTATGCCTTTCTATTTACCTTCTTTAAATTGTTCTTCTTTTCAGAAGATCTTTTGGCCCCCTACCAGTAAGACTTGATCTTTCTTGGTTGGAAAGTGACTCTCAACATTTTTCAACATGATAAGCAAAAATCGGCCGAAATTTGGTATCTAGCTCGTTCATATGAAAAATTCACAACAATTGTGAAAGGAGTCCGGGAGTGAGTGCAAGATCAAATCTTGGCTCAACTCTCCATCCATGACAAAACCAGTTGTCCTAATTGATCAATCAAATTGATTATGTTAAGAACTTTTTATCTGCACTTATAGTGCCATTGGCCATTCTAGATCGGATGAGCTCCTTAGATATCTGATATCTTTCAGTCCTACTTTCCTCACCATCAACTACTTGATGTGCAGGAATATAGTAAGAGCATCCATAGTTTCATGTCGATTTGAAGCTTGTTACTCATGGATGTGAGCATGATGCATCGAGCCAATCTGTGCATCATCTAGCCACTTTCTAAAAGTAGCAATCTCTTCCTCAGAGGCATTGTCTGCAACCATTGCAGGGATAGGCGTATTAAGGACATAAGATAGCTTTTCAGCTATGAGAACTTTTCTCAAATTCCTTAACCAATCCGTTTAATTCGGTCTGGTTAATTTAGCATCTAATATGCTTCGCAGTGATAGTAATTTAGACATTGTAAAATTCTATAGATGAATTTGTAATTAACAACATTTTAACATACATTCTTTTATTAATTACCAAAATAATTTAGGTCTTGTTTTAAATTGGTATCTCCCACTATTTTCTTCAAACTATATTACCCTCACTTATATAGTTCGGCAAAATCTAATTAAAGATTTGCTAGTGAGAATAAGGATCCCATTTCAAATGTATATAGCCTTGTGGTGACACAACAAACTATATATAAATAAATAGGTAGACAACTTTTGTCAATTACATCAACTATGCAACTCCTTTTATTTTGCTTCTTAGATTATTTTGATCAAGTGGTGGCACATCCGAATCAAAATTATCCAAGTTAAGTCCGACCTAGCACTCCATATATTCAAAAAGAAAATATCATCCTTGTGGTGACACAACAAAACAATATTGTTCAATTTTCTTTATAACCATCAAATGTGATAAATTAACATCTTAAATACTTAATACTTGCCTTGTGGTGACACAACAAACTCATATTAAATATTTAATAATCTATTAATTTTATCATGCTAGAAGGCGACGTTCGATATTCCAAATATCTTTGAACGCTTAGGACTTAATATAAAATTATGAGGGGTTTTGTTATTAATTTGTCTCATCTTGTTTTAGCTGCATTTACATATATATATATAAAATACGAGTCATATTAATGAACATGCGAAGCATGTTTGCTTAATATATAATATATATAGTATAAGCATGCACATATAGAATACTATATTCTACCCGGATTGATTATGGACTTTTATTCTAGTTTGGTTCACTAGAGCCACCAAGTGAACCAAAAGGTCAAACCCTAGGGGTGCAAGAAATAATATTTAAATATAACTATTACATTTAAACCCGGGCTCCATTACAAATGGGTCTTCAAGCGCTCCTTGCCCCTTGATCTCCAATTCTTCAAAATAATTCTAAAAATTCCTATTACATAACTATTTTAAAATAAATAGAAACCTTGATCGTGATCGAGGGAAGTACATAGAGAGAGATAGAATTTACATTAAGAAAAATTAGAGAAGACGAGGAGTGCATGAGACCCCATTTAATAAAACCCATACATTCATGCATCCAACTAAAATAAAATCCAATCACATTGGTCAATAGTCCATAATCAATCCCATTTATTATCATACATATCACCATATGCATCAATAAATAACATTCATCTTATGAATAATAAACATTTAATATATATATTGATATCATTTAATGGGCAAATTTAGTTAGTATAAAATCTAATTTTGAATCAAAATAAACTCCTTTATTTTAATCCAAATTTAAATCAAAATAAAACTATTTTATTTTAATTTATCCTATTTTGAATAAAATAAACTATTTTATTTTAATCAAAATTTTAATCAAAATAAACTCCTTTATTTTAATTAATTATGGAATCCAATTCCATGTAATAATAAAAAAATTATTATTAAAGGAAACATTAATATTCTTTCCTATTCACAAATAAACTCCTTTATTTTGAATAATATGAAATCTTATTCCATATTTAAATAAACTCTTTTATTTAAGAAATTAGGATTCTCTTTCTATTCACAAATAAACCTTTTTTATTTTGAATAATATGAAATTTTATTTCATATCTAAACAAACTCCTTTATTTAAGGAAAGATGGATTTACTTCTCTATTCACAAATAAACTCCTTTATTTTGAATAATATGAAATCTTATTTCATATCTAAATAAACTCCTTTATTTAAGGAAAAATAAAATCCAATTTCAACTCCAATTAGTTATCATGGAATCCAATTCCAACTCTAATTAGTTAGCATGAAATTTAATTTTAAAATTAAAATAAACTTTATATTTTAATATAAAATAAACTTTTTATTTTTAAATTAAAATAAATTTTTATTTTAATTATAAAATTATTAAAATATATATATATATATATATATATATATATATATATATATATATATTATAAATATTATATAATCCTCGCAAATTTTTGAATATACACGGATCTGATAGCCCAAATTTTGAACCAAAGAATATATATTCTTGAACCACGTGGTACCTTTTTTATTTGGGTTTTTTTTTTTTTAGATTGATAATATAAGACATGTAATTTTGTCTCACGTGACCCTAAAAAAAAATAATAAAATACCCCGTGATTGAAAAATAAAATTGCAGTGGGTAATCCACGTGAAAGCGTAAACGTACATGAATTTTATTTTATTATTACATTTTTATTTTTATTTTTTAAATTTTATTAACAAAATCATGCCCAATTAAATTGTTCTAAATACATATCAATATCATATCAAATTAAAACAATTAATAATTAGCATAAAGGTTTGGCTCGATGCCATTGTTAGGTTTGTAATATTCAAGAAACGCAATCAAATTGCAAAAAAATGCTAAGCGTGTAAAATCGAGTTTAAAAAAATTTTACAAACCATATACCGGATCACCCTTTATGCACAATTATTAATTAAACGAAGAATAAGAAATTATAAATCATACCCTTCAGAAACGAGCTTCCTCAGTACAAGTTCACCTCCTCCTCCTTTCGCTCGATCTCCTTGAATCCACCGGGTTTGGTTCCTTTCTCTTTGATCAACGTTAGCCACCCATATGTTTGGTCTCTAGAGGTGATCCACCAAGAAATTATAATGATTCAAGAAAAGGGTATTTGGCTAAAACCCTATTTTTTCTATCTCTATAGAAAAGGGTACTCTCCAACAAATTAGAATTATTACGTCTAGTAAAAGTCAACAAACCCCATCACCCATAATAAGACTCCTCTTATTTATAGATGTGGGCAACCCACCTTAACAATTAAGGAATTGGGTTTTAATTAATTAAATTCTTTTAATTAATTAAGCTCCCTAATCTTATTAGGGATAATTAATTAAACTCCTTTAACTAATTTTCCTTCCTAATCCAATTAGGAATAAATGAGAGTACTTATATTAAATTAATTCCTAAACTCTTTTAGAAATTAAAATAATAATAATTGTAATAATATTAATAAGACTCCTCTTATTAATTTATATTTAATATTTCTAAAATATTAAATAATAAATATTAAGCTATTTAATTTATTCTATCACCATAGATTAAATTAAATATACATAACATATTATTACGATTATGCCATTAACTTCTTAAATAATTATTCTTCCTTTTATGGTGTGACCCTTTAGGTTCTCCATATTAAACCGGTTGTGAATAAATCAATTAGAAACAATTCTAATCTTATTTAAATAAATAAATTAAACAAATAATTTATTTAAATAAATAATATTTATTCTACAATAGGGATAAGCCTCCCAAGCGATCAACGACTTTCCGGATAATATAGATTTCAACATTAATCATAAAAGAACCTTTGAGTAAATAGTTATCAAATACAATTCAATCCTTCCACCATACAATGTCCCAATTAAATATAAGACATGGAATTATGTCAAGTCTTATTTTATTTAATTATATGTATTTCGATCCTTAAATGCACAACTCAAATAATGCAAATTAGAAACTCCTTTCTAATTTCATTACTCGCTGCCAAGGACTACTGGGTTGTCATTTATCGAATCACATAGAACATTCTCTTCTTTATTATTAGAAGTGGTAGATTCTTTATTGATCATACATTATCTCCATGTACAACTTATTATACCCAAGCATACCCTTTGATATACCCTAAGGGTCTTAAGGAATAAGTCAAAGTATAACTCATCATACACAAGATACTATGATGATCTCAAGTCCAAGGATTACTTCAGACTACTATCACTACAGAATTTCTATTGACAGCAAATAAAACTCCATTAGGTATTCCTTAGCGAGCCACGTCAAAGTGAACTTATTCTCTAATAAGCACCTACATACTTGCTTTAGTGTCTCCACACAAATGATCATGAGATCAATCATCCTCATCCAATGAGCAAAAACGTATGTACCAATCTATCCGGATTCACTAATCCCCAATTTAGTAATCCAACGATTGGGAACTATTTTAGTTTTAAGCTTTCTAAGAATTTAGATCTCATTAGAATGATCATCATCATTATTCTAAAAGCATTGCTTAAAACTATGGGTTTATCACATATTATAAAAACAACATCATGTAGATAATTAATAGCCTTTAATAAATTAATACTTTTTATTAATAAATGAATAAGATTGTTTACAAAGTACATGCTTTATCATCAAACATGATGGCTTGTGTGCATACTACTTTCAATCTCCCACTTGCACTAAAGCCAATCGTCATGGTATCTCATACTCTTCTTCTAAGTGACGATTATCCCTTTGTTGGATAAGCTTTAGTTAATGGATATGTAATGTTGTTCATGAGAGTCCACTATCTCTATAGTGATTTCCCATCTTTCAATGATTCTAATAATCAATTGAAAGTGCCACAACACATGTTTAGATCCAAGATGAGACTTAGGAACCATTCCTAGTTCTGTAATGAACTTTTAATCCAAACAATCAACTTGCAGCTTCATTTATAGCTATATACTTTGTCTTTATCACTAAACCAAAGAACTCTTTCTTTGTTTGGAACCTTTCCAATTCAACGCACTAATGTTCAAGATAACGCTTTACCTTAAAGTGGATTTTTCGTCATCTTAGTGCATCGAAAAACTTGAGTCATTAAGCCCTCTAGTTTTAATTTAGACCCACCATGTATGCTCACATCTTTTGTGCTGGGTTAAGAACTTTAAGATGTTTTTCTTTGTCTTCTGATGATCTTCTCGAATATGACCGATCAACATCGGTCTCGTACATTTCATTGCATACATGATTGTCACTCATGCAATCTCTCTTCTTTGGAGTCTATGGGGACTATTAGAGAGATACACTCCATAGCTCATCAACATGAGACATCTCTTGAGTTTTCCATGCTAAACGACTTTAGCATCAAATGAATATCGTTCCTTGGGTTAAGTCGAGCATCCTCTTGAATCTATCTATATAGATTTATATCCCCAATTAAGATACTCTTCCAAATCATTCATGGAGGAATGTTTAGACAATTTTATCTTTCTTGATTGTAGCATTGGTATGTCATTCCTTATCCGTAGTATATCAATATATAGTACTACAGAATGTCACGATGCTCCCTAATCGACCCTTTTGTACACACTAGAACTCTTACCTCATCAGATGTAACTCTAGATCATCATCTTCTATGATCGTGCCTCATCATCATCATCCATGATGAATCCATACCTCCTAGGTATCTTCAGTACTATTCCAAATTTACGATTCGGTTGTGGTATAATAGGTCTATCTATAGGTTCCTCTTATTTGACTTATAGTGTTTTGTGGTTCTTGAACTCTTCAAGATCTATTATCCTCCCACTAGCCCTTCAATGATAAACACCTTTATCTTAGAAAGGCGGTGTGTTCATAATAAACACCTTTTTTGTTAAGTAGGATTATAGAACATATACCCTAAACTTACTTTAGGATGTCCCACAAATCGACACTTGTCAAATCTTGTCCCAAGCTTATCCTTTGAAACCTTTTCACATAAGTTGGACAACCACTTATCTTAACATACTTAAGATTAGGAATCCTCCCTATCCATAACTTTTATGGAGTCTTGGGAAATGGATTTTGAGGTTACCTTTTTCGTAGATATTCACCATTTCTAGGACATGATCCTAGAAGGATCTTTGGAATGTCGGTAAAATAATTATGGACCGCACTATGTCCAACAAGGTACGATTTTCATTCGATACATCAATCAATTATTGCGTGATCGGGATGTGTCCATTATGAGAAAACCATTTGAGATGATCTAGAAACTTATTGCACAAGTATTTATTCCTTGATCCGATCAAAGAATTCTAATACTTTATCAATTTATTTCACTTCAATTCTTTGAACCTTTCAAATAATTCATACTTGTATTTCGTAAAAATACACATTCAACTCTTTGAATGATCATCTCATTTTCTTATACTAGTTTGTTCAATTTGCAAAATATATTTTTCACGTAAATCAAGTATACAAAATTCATTAAGTAATATTTCAGATTCTATACAAAACATTATTATTATTATAAATAGAACAACAATTGTTTTTAAATATAATACCAAAGATTTCATTGTCCAACAATAAAATAGAAATAAAGTTTCTAACAAGTACTGGAATACAATAACAACTTATTGACTTAATAGATTTGCCCGTAGGGATTGCTAAACTATAAGTTTCTATGGCTAATGCAGCAACCTTTGCTTCATTTCCCACACATAGGATTACTTATCTTGTTTAACTTTCTACTTCTGCTTGGTCCCTTCATAAATCTATATTTATGATAACCAAAGTCGGTATCCAATACCCAAGTAGAACCTTGACTTAAAGAAAATTTATTTCAATCATGAACAAAATCGATTGTAAAGAAACTTCACTAAGCTTCTTTTGGTTAGCCTCTCGCAAGATGTTTCTCATGATTTCTTTTCCAAAGTTGTCCCGACTTATTGCAGTGGAAGCAAACTCCTTTGCTATCCGTATTAGTTTTGTTCTTATTATCCTTTGTTTATGCCTTTCTATTTACCTTCTTTAAATTGTTCTTCTTTTCAGAAGATCTTTTGGCCCCCTACCAGTAAGACTTGATCTTTCTAGGTTGGAAAGTGACTCTCAACATTTTTCAACATGATAAGCAAATCGGTAGGTGGTATCTAGCTTGTTCATATGAAAAATTCACAACAAACAATGAAAGGAGTCCAGGGAGTGAGTGCAAGATCAAATCTTGGCTCAACTCTCCATCCATGACAAAACCCAGTTGTCCTAATTGATCAATCAAATTGATTATGTTAAGAACTTTTTATGCATACTATAGTGCCATTGGCCATTCTAGATCGGAAGAGCTCCTTAGATATCTCGATATCTTTGGCCCCACTTTTTCCTCACCATCAACTACTTGATGTGCGGGAATATAGTAAGAGCATCCATAGTTTCATCGCCGACATCAAGCTTGTTACTCATGGATGTGAGCATGATGCATTGAGCCAACTGTGCATCATCTAGCCACTTTCTAAAAGTAGCAATCTCTTCCTCAGAGGCATTGTCTGCAACCATTGCAGGGATAGGCGTATTAAGGACATAAGATAGCTTTTTCACTATGAGAACTTTTTTCAAATTCCTTAACCAATCCGCTTTAATTGATGCGGTTAATTTAGCATCTAATATGCTTCATGATGATAGTAATTTAGACATTGTAAAATTCTATAGATGAATTTGTAATTAACAACATTTTAACATACATTCTTTTATTAATTACCAAAATAATTTAGGTCTTGTTTTAAATTGGTATCTCCCACTATTTTCTTCAAACTATATTACCCTCACTTATATAGTTGCTAAAAATCTAATTAAAGATTTGCTAGTGAGAATAAGGATCCCATTTCAAATGTATATAGCCTTGTGGTGACACAACAAACTATATATAAATAAATAGGTAGACAACTTTTGTCAATTACATCAACTATGCAACTCCTTTTATTTTGCCTCTTAGATTATTTTGATAAAGTGGTGGCACATCCGAATCAAAATTATCCAAGTTAAGTCCGACCTAGCACTCCATATATTCAAAAAAGAAAAATATCATCCTTGTGGTGACACAACAAAACAATATTGTTCAATTTTCTTTATAAGCATCAAATGTGATAAATTAACATCTTAAATACTTAATACTTGCCTTGTGGTGACACAACAAACTCATATTAAATATTTAATACTCTATTAATTTTATCATGCTAGAAGGCTTGACGTTCGATATTCCAAATATCTTTGAACGCTTAGGACTTAATATAAAATTATGAGGGTTTTGTTATTAATTTGTCTCATCTTGTTTAGCTGCATTTATTATATATATATATAAAATACGCATTATATTAATGAACATGAAGCATGTTTGCATAATATATAATATATATAGTATAAGCATGCACATATAGAATACTATATTCTACCCGGATTGATTATGGACTTTTATTCTAGTTTGGTTCACTAGAGCCACCAAGTGAACCAAAAGGTCAAACCCTAGGGGTGCAAGAAATAATATTTAAATATAACTATTACATTTAAAGGCTCCATTACAAATGGGTCTTCAAGCGCCTCCTTGCCCTTGATCTCCAATTCTTCAAAATAATTCTAAAAATTCCTATTACATAACTATTTTAAAATAAATAGAAACCTTGATCACAGATCGAGGGAAGTACATAGAGAGAGATAGAATTTACATTAAGAAAAATTAGAGAAGGCAGAAGGCACGGACCCCATTTAATAAAAAACCCATACATTCATGCATCCAACTAAAATAAAATCCAATCACATTGGTCAATAGTCCATAATCAATCCCATTTATTATCATACATATCACCATATGCATCAATAAATAACATTCATCTTATGAATAATAAACATTTAATATATATATTGATATCATTTAATGGGCAAATTTAGTTAGTATAAAATCTAATTTTGAATCAAAATAAACTCCTTTATTTTAATCCAAATTTAAATCAAAATAAAACTATTTTATTTTAATTTATCCTATTTTGAATAAAATAAACTATTTTATTTTAATCAAAATTTTAATCAAAATAAACTCCTTTATTTTAATTAATTATGGAATCCAATTCCATGTAATAAAAAAAATTATTATTAAAGGAAACACGAATATTCTTTCCTATTCACAAATAAACTCCTTTATTTTGAATAATATGAAATCTTATTCCATATTTAAATAAACTCTTTTTATTTAAGGAAATTAGGATTCTCTTTCCTATTCACAAATAAACTCTTTTATTTTGAATAATATGAAATTTTATTTCATATCTAAACAAACTCCTTTATTTAAGGAAAGATGGATTTCTTTCCTATTCACAAATAAACTCCTTTATTTTGAATAATATGAAATCTTATTTCATATCTAAATAAACTCCTTTATTTAAGGAAAAATAAAATCCAATTTCAACTCCAATTAGTTATCATGGAATCCAATTCCAACTCTAATTAGTTAGCATGAAATTTAATTTTAAAATTAAAATAAACTTTATATTTTAATATAAAATAAACTTTTTATTTTAAAATTAAAAAATTTTTATTTTTATATAAATTATTATATATATATATATATATATATATATATATATATATATATATATATATTAAAAAATATATATATATTACTAGTAAATATTATATAATCACGGCAAATTTTTAAGCAATAACACGGATCTTGACTAGCCCAAATTTTTTGAACCAAAGAATACTATATTCTTGAACCACGTGGTACCCTTTTTTTTGGGCGATTTTTTTTTAGATTCGATAATATAAGACATGTAATTTTGTCTCATCGTTAAAAAAAATAATAAAATACCACCGTGATTGAAAAATAAAATTGCACCCGTGGGTAATCCACGTGAAACGTGGGTGACGTAGGATGAATTTTTATTTTATTATTATTATTTTTTTATTTTTTATTTTTATTTTTTTTAAATTTTATACAACAAAATCATGCCCAATTAAATTGTTCTAAATACATATCAATATACATATCAAATTAAAACAATTAATAATTCGCATAAAGGTTTGGCTCTGATGCCATTGTTAGGTTTGTAATATTCAAGAACGCAATCAAATTGCATAAAAAATGCGGAAGCGTGTCAAATCAGAGTTTAAAAAAAAAATTACAAACCATATACCCGGATCACCCTTTATGCACAATTATTAATTAAACGAAGAATAAGAAATTATGAAATCATACCCTTGTAGAAACGAGCTTCCTCAGGTACGAGTTCACCTCCTACTTCTCCGCGATCTCCTTGAATCCACCGGGTTTGGTTCCTTCCTTTGATCAACGTTAGCCACCCATATGTTTGGTCTCTAGAGGTGATCCACCAAGAAATTATAATGATTCAAGAAAAAGGGTATTTGGCTCAAACCCTAGTTTTCTATCTCTATAGAAAAGGGTACTCTCCAACAAATTAGAATTATGTCGTTGTAAAAGTCAACAACCCCCATCACCCATAATAAGACTCCTCTTATTTATAGATGTGGGCAACCCACCTTAACAATTAAGGAATTGGGTTTTAATTAATTAAATTCTTTTAATTAATTAAGCTCCCTAATCTTATTAGGGATAATTAATTAAACTCCTTTAACTAATTTTCCTTCCTAATCCAATTAGGAATAAATGAGAGTACTTATATTAAATTAATTCCTAAACTCTTTTAGAAATTAAAATAATAATAATTGTAATAATATTAATAAGACTCCTCTTATTAATTTATATTTAATATTTCTAAAATATTAAATAATAAATATTAAGCTATTTAATTTATTCTATCACCATAGATTAAATTAAATATACATAATATATTATTACGATTATGCCATTAACTTCTTAAATAATTATTCTTCCTTTTTATGGTGTGTGACCTTTAGGTTCTCCATATTAAACAGGTTGTGAATAAATCAATTAGAAACAATTCTAATCTTATTTAAATAAATAAATTAAACAAATAATTTATTTAAATAAATAATATTTATTCTACAATAGGGATAAGCCTCCCCAGCGATCAACGACTTTCCAGATAATATAGATTTCAACATTAATCATAAAGGAACTTTTGAGTAAATAGTTACCGCAGACAATTCAATCCTTCCACCATACAATGTCCCAATTAAATATAAGACATGGAATTCTTGTCAAGTCTTATTTTATTTAATTATATGTATTTCGATCCTTAAATGCACAACTCAAATAATGCAAATTAGAAACTCCTTTCTAATTTCATTACTCGCCGCCGCCAAGGACTCTTTGGGTTGTCATTTATCGAATCACATAGAACATTTCTCTTCTTTTATTAGAAGTGGTAGATTCTTTATTGATCATACATTATCTCCATGTACAACTTATTATACCCAAGCATACCCTTTGATATACCCTAAGGGTCTTAAGGAATAAGTCAAAGTATAACTCATCATCACACGAGATACTATGATGATCTCAAGTCCAAGGATTACTTGTCTACTACTATCACTACTGAGAATTCCTATTGACAGCAAATAAAACTCCATTAGGTATTCCTTAGCGAGCCAACGTTCAAATGAACTTATTCTCTAATAAGCACCTACATACTTGCTTTAGTGTCTCCACACAAATGATCATGAGATCAATCATCCTCATCCAATGAGCAAGCAAACGACGTATGTACCAATCTATCCGGATTCACTAATCCCCAATTTAGTAATCCAACGATTGGGAACTATTTTAGTTTTAAGCTTTCTAAGAATTTAGATCTCATTAGAATGATCATCATCATTATTCTAAAAGCATTGCTTAAAACTATGGGTTTATCACATATTATAAAACAGCATCATGTAGATAATTAATAGCCTTTAATAAATTAATACTTTTTATTAATAAATGAATAAGATTGTTACAAAGTACATGCTTTATCATCAAACATGATTGACTTGTGTGCATACTACTTTCAATCAGTCCAAACTGTGTGATGCAGCCCAAAACATGTTATAATTGTGGAAAAGAAGGTCACCTAGCCCAATTTTGTCGTGCACCAAAATCAAGTCCAGCTGGGACGGTGGCACCAAAGGCGGATACGGACAAAATAAAGTCAGTGGTTTCAAGAAGCGCATTTTTTGTGACTTCTCAAAAAGTGAGTAACCCAAACGAAGTTAGCACGAGTTAGTTAATTATAAATTCTTGCGAAGTCTATACCTTATTAGATACCGATTCTACCCATTCTTTTATCTCTCTTGCTTGCGCTCAACGTTTAAATTTGACTCCGGAGAGATTATACTTTGACTTATTGGTTGAAACTTCGTTAGTAAAAACCTTCATTACTTCCACTTTTTATAAATCTTGTTGATTCAATCGACACTTTCACATTACTTGTCGATCTTATCACTTTGAAAATACTTGCCTTTGATGTGATTATAGGAATCGATTGGTTAACTACTCATCATGCTTTTCGTAAGGTTGTTAGCTTTTATATTCCTAACCAACCTGTTATGTGAATTCAAACAACCAAACCACTAAAGTCAATCATTGTCATATCAAGCCATAAGTAAAGAGCCATGAGCCTTTCGCTGGTGACTTCCAAGTCTTGGAATACACCGAAGCCAGAATATCCGTAGGGGACGTCGTGAATAATGGTGGCAAATTGATAGGTATCAATGTGACGTGCTATCCATGTCTTGGATGAGAGTCACAGTTTTGAATGATATTTCTATTGTTAATAAATTTCTTGACGTATTCTTTGAAGACTTCTTGACCTACCCCTAGAGCGTGAAATCGAATTTTGTATTGACCCCAGTACAAAACCCATTTCTAAAACCCTTAAATATTTCTTCAACCAAAACGAACGTATAATGCGCCAAAGACGTTGGCTCGAGCTGTTGAAGATTACGACTATACCATTCAATATCATTATAGAAGAGCGAACGTGGTAGCTGACGTGTAGAGTAGAAGATCGTATGCGGTTACGAGTGTGACGTTGTTAACACAAAACCCATTTCGTATAACTTATAAATGATGAAGATAGAGGTAAAGACTCTAGGGACCCACGTGGTGATATCAAATATACGAGTAGAATTGACTTTAATCGATAAAGTAAAACGCCGCTCAAGCTACGCACCCGAAGCTGATGAATGTGAAGAAGAAGGTTCAAGAGGGCGTTATTCTAGAAGCAAGAGTCGATGAAGAGAGAAAATCTCTACCCTTGATTTTATTGGCCTATTTAAAATCCTTGACTGAGTAGGAACTGTGACCTATAGACTCATTTTACTGCCAAGTATGTTGCGTGTTCATAATATTTTTCATGTATCGATGTTACGTAAATATGTGGACAACTCGAACCACATTATTAAATTGGAACTAGACGAGATAGCAGAAGATTTAACGTATGAGGAGATACGTGTTAAAATCTTGGATAAAAAGGATCATATTCGACACTCAAAGGTTATACCTCAAGAGTTGGAATATGAAATGAAGTTAAGGTATCCTCACCTCTTTGGCATACCAGGTACGTACGTAAATTTTGAGGGCAAAATTTCATAAGGAGGGGAGGTTGTAAGACCCCAACTTTTATGTATAAAGAATATTTTTCTCAAAATATATTTTTGAATATTATGGTGTGGATTTGATATAATGTTATAGTTGTGGATAATATTTACAAATTTTGCAAAGTAAGAAAGTGGTTATATAATATTAGATTGGTCGGGGAATATTCGTTTTAGTTGGGAATATTAGATACGACGACACAATCATTAGTGGACCCCTAACGGAAGTATTGTCGTAGTTAGAAAAGCATGTAATTATCTTTTATAAAAATAACTACGAAAGTGTTACCGTTAAAACCGTTGAACTACCCAAAGAGTAAAAGTACAAAATACGATGTACGCATGGTTGCGTAGTAGTACGGTGATTGATTATTGATGCTTATGTGAGAAGTCACTCGGTTATACTCAATTATTACTATAGTAATTACTGCATCATATCTCTCATATTATTGATTCAATTATTATCACAATATCATCTGCATAATATGTTATATTATTAAATTAATAATTGAGATGACAAAGTTATTCATATTATTATTTGCAATATTGACAATGTCTAGAAGTTCTGTCAAGGAGAGGTTTGGTCACCTAATTGCGCACCAATAAGGAGAAATCCTTATCGGAAAGCCCCCACTTTCCTGGGAATGACTTGATTGTTAAATATTGTGAGTTATAATATTAATGATGAATAAGTTCGTATTAATTAAAGAAGAAATTGATAATTCCATTGTGTGGTAATTATTAGTGTTAGTGAAAATCGACATTTACTTCGATAATAATTAATGTCTGGAGGTTATATTGACCAATCGGGTAATTCACCGGATAAATGAGCAATTAATTGCTATTAATTCTCATGCTTATAACTATGTGTTCACATGTGTGTATTATTGATTCACATGATTTACTATTAGGGGAGTTGGTGCAAGATTGATAATACTTGCATGACTAAATTAAAAATGGAGGTATAGATGAAGGTACTATATTATAATTAATTTTTTCACATGTTTAGAACTATTGAGTCACATGATTTACTATTGATTCACATGATTTATTATTAGGGGAGGTGGTGCAAGTTTGATAATACTTGCAGGACTAAATTAAAAATGAAGAAAAAGAGGAAGATATTATACTGTAATATTTCGAGCCCCAAAATGTGCAATTATTGAAACTATATTTTCCTATAAATAGAAGCTCATTCTTCCTTCATTTCTCACCAATTCACTAAGTCTCACAAGAGCAATTATTATAGAGAAATTAAGAAGAGAAGTCTGCTACCTCACTATTCCAGTATCCAGTTTTCTTCTAAGGTAAGGGGTATTACTTCTTTCGTATTCATGAAGAGAGTTATTTTCTTTCAATACTCGTAAGGGTTGTTATTCCATTCTTTATTATTCTGTTGGAATAACCTATCTGTGCGGACTATCGCATGCTTGGTGAATTCTTCTGTTATTCCATTCTTTATTATTCTATTGGAATAACCTGTCTGTGCGGACTATCACATGTTTGGTGAATTCTTCTATTATTCCATTCTTTATTATTCATTGGAATAACACATGCATCTTGATCTATCGCATGCCCGGTGAATTCTTACATTATTCCACTCTTTATTATTTTGTTGGAATTACATGCATGCGATTCTATCGCATATCTAGTGAATTCTTATGTTATTACGTTTCTATTATTACATTGGAATAACATGCATGCGATCTATCGCATGCCTGGTGAATTCTTTTGTTATTTCATTCTTTATTATTCTGTTGGAATAACCTGTCTGTGCGGTCTATCGCATGCCTGGTGAATCTTCTGTTATTCCACTCCTTATTATTTTGTTGGAATTACCTGTTTGTGCGGTCTATCGCATGCCTGGTGAATTCTTATGTTATTCCGTTTTTTATTATTCATTGGAATAACTTTTCTGCATCTTGATCTATCGCATGCCTCGGTGAATTCTTTCATTATTTCATTCTTTATTATTACATTGGAATAACTTTATGCATGCGGTCTATCACATGCATGGTGAATGATCCTTCGTATTCATTCCCTATTAAATTATGAAAATGATCTGTCTACGTGGATTACCACATGACGGGTGAAAATCTATTTGCAATTTCATATATTATAGTATACTCATTTGGTTAAAGTTTTGGCTTCTATACTCCATGAAATTAGTAGAATATCCTGGATATTTGCACTTCATCCAATATCTTTTCATGAAAATATTCTTCTGAGCATTCTTGAATTTTACTCCACAAAGCAGTATCATGTTGACAATTTGGACGTTATTGATTTCTGGATAAATTAGATTATAAATCTTTAAAATTTATCCTTGAACTTGTTTTATTGAATTATTATGTCATTGTCATCATCCTCATGCTTATATTGTGATGAAAGTCATCTTTGGCTTATGTGCATAGATCGACTTGGTATGATTATGACTAGGAATTATTCGGTATAATCATGACCGTAATGTGACGAATGATGTGGTGAAAGTCCTTATTGGCCTGTAGTTCATTGATGAACAGTTGTTGGCATGATTATGACCAGAGATTATTCGGTATAATCATGACCATTGATGATTACATGAATATCCTTGGCCGTGATGCAGGGATGATTTGATTTTATTTATTAAGCTGATTCTCAGCGATAAAGTTAATGAAAAACTTTTTAAATCATAGAAGATAGTAGATTTTATGCTCTATTTGACTCTTCTAATGGATTGCTTATTCCGCTGCAGTTATTGATCTAAAACTTGTTGTCTATTATATTCTATCAGTTGTTATACTGTTGAAGGCTAAGGATAATTTATTCTGCATTATCTTAGTCATAATATTTCTTACTGGGCTAGTTGGGCTCACCTTTTCTTTCACAGTTCTCTTCAGGAAATGAGAATATAGCTGGGACGAGTCGGGGAACGGATTGACGGTCCAGATGGTTGTTTTAGTAGTCCTCATTATTCTATAAAATAGAGTGACAATAAATTTAATGAGGACTCCATGGAGTATGGATATTGTCTAGAAGACAATATTCGTGTTAAAACTCTCAGCTTATGTTTTGTCGTATTTTACACGACAGTTGTATAATTAAGTTTTTATTTGTATTCTGTACCATGTATTTGGCGACTCAAGATGAGTGATGTATACCTATTTTGGGGGCGTCACAGTTATTGTATACTATCCTTCTTGTGGGCAATTGTTGTAACATTCCAGAATTTTGAATTGTAATTCCAAATATTTATTGAATTATATAAATATTTTAATTGATATGTTTATTGTTGAATAAATATTTGTTTAATGTGATTGGATTTGATTATTTATTTGTTAAATAAATAATCTATGAGTTAAGGAAATTAATTATTAAGAGATAATATTCTAATTTAAATTAATAATTAATTAGAGAGTTTATAATGATTAAATGAATTATAATAATGTCATTCTAATTTTATTTTGTAATTAAAGTGATGTGTTAATTTATTAAATAAAATTATAATTATAAGGAAAATTATAATTTTGTTTTAGTGGTTTATGTGGTAAATTGATTTAATAATTGTTATTAGATTTGATTAAATTGAATATTAGAATTTGATTAAATAAAGTGTGACCATAAACTATACTATAAATGAGTTATTAAAATAAATTAAAGGAGTTTAATTCAGTTTTGCCAAACAAGGCTTAATGAATGTTAAGTCTTTTATTTAAATAGGTTTTACCAAACAAGGCATAAGGATTTTAAGTTATTAATTTTTAAAGTGGTTTAGCCAAACAAGCTTTATGACTTTTGATTTTCAAAAAGATATAACTGACATCAGTTACACATATATTTATATTATATATTAATACATATTATATTATACGTTATATTTTCTAAGTTATGTAAGTTGGAAAAGAGAGAAAGAACAGAGAAGAAGAGAAAGAAGAGAAAAGAGAAGAAAGAAAGAAAGAAAGAAAAGAGAGAAGGAAGAATAGAAAATTCTCCATGAGTTGAGAATTTAGAAGAAGTAGTAGTTGTAATCATCTTCTAGCAAGGATATAACCCTATTTTTCTTATTTCTAGTTTTCTTCTAAAGATCTAGTTTTCTATTGTATGAAAAGTTCTCTGTAATTATATAATTTGTATATATAATAGTTGTTGATAAACCTGTTTTATATGTTAATATATGATTTAGAGTAGTTTACTTCATATAAATATGTTATGTATGGAGAAAGTTATTTAATGTTGAAATATATATGAATATGGCTTATTTTGAAAGTCAAAATTGATGTTTAATTCATAGTATAATGTATAAATTGGCTATTGATTATGAAAGTATATGAAAAAACGAAAACAAAGTAATTGAAACTAACTATTTTGGTTGTAAAACGAATTCACAGTGAGGAATTTCGCTATGAATGTTAAAAGAAGAAGAAATAATAGAAATAGTGAAATTAAAGGTTGTCATTTTGATGTTTATGTTGTTTATGTGGTTAAAAACATGTTAGAAACATTAGTTTATATCTCTGTAAATATATTACACCTTGGGTAGGTTGGTATGGTTGTTATAAAGGAGTTTGTAGGCCTAATTTGGCTTTCTGTTGTGTTCGTGATGTTCATTCGCGAAATTGCAGAAGGTACCCACCCCCCATTGGCTCCACCTTACTGGCGAGGAGGTATTCATCTTTCAAATTTTGAAACATAAAATAAAATCTGACCGGACATGTTTTACTAAAATGAGCATAACATTTTCATATGAAATCTGATTGATGCGATTCAAGATGATCCGAAACGAGGACGAGTAGACCTATAACATTTATTTGTTGTTATTAAGGGTCAAAATGGCCATCTTTAGGCCTGTTGTGCATTTGGAGGCCATCGGAGGGCGTCAGGATGCACGAATGAAAGTGTAGTCCTTTGTGTGTTAGTGTAACCTAATCTAAAGAGAATGATAACATGTTTAACATGTAATAGGATGTTGTATCAAGTTGTTATGTGTATATGGTGCAATGGAATGATAATTTAATTAGTTGTAATAGAGCTAAAATGTGATGCTCATGAAAAGATGTGATGTTGTTTAAATTTAAACTTAGTTAGTGAGCTATACTAAAAGTGGGAAAGAAACTCATGAAGCTAATATTAGTGTAACTAATGAGTATTGTCAATACATATGGTATGTGTAGGACTTGTGCTGAATGTGAGTAGTGATTATTTAACCTACGCACAAGGCAAGATCTCTAACTCTACTTTTACGATTGTGCATGTGCTTAAACCTTATTGATGCATTTAACAAGTTCCTAAACCTACTTATATAACTATTTTAACTTGATTATGTTCATGCAAACTCTTCAACCTAACTCTTACTTTGAGAAGGGTTCCTATCTTTAATTTTGTTTCTTATTACACAAATTCCTAAATTCTGTTATTCTTATGTTGAGTAAGTTTTATTCCTCAACTTGTTATTAATCATGCACTTTCATTAACTCACTTATTTTATTGAGTAACATTAATAGCCTTAGCTTATTACTTTTCAAGCAAGGTTTGTTATAATATTCAATGCCTATGTTTTCTAGTTCATTTCTAAATCATGATTTCGATGTACAATGTTGATTCACTTATAATTCATGACCATTTCATATCATATTGTTATCGAGCACTTGAAGTGATATCAAACTATATTGATTCAACTAATCCTTAGTTGATGTTCGTTGAACTCTAAATTACCTTAAAGTTTATCCAAGCCAAACTTCCTTTGGTGCGGACTCGTATATTAAAACTGAGATGAACAACCCTATTATAGGGGATTATTTACGCAAAGTGTTTAGAGGTTTGTGCACAATACATTATACGAAGGGCTGACCCCCCTAAGTACGAGAAGTCCCTACCGTCTTATGACTGTTTAGGTTTAAGTTGAAAGAATACTTCTAACTTTGGACATAGTCCGTGGTCTTGTGACCCTCAGATACATATATTTCAAATTATGTTTCCTGATTATCATTAATAGAGCATATTATTCAGTTTGATTGAGCCTATTCACTTGGCACTTGTTATGATATTTTTATTTCATTGTCACTTTACGTGAGCATTTGTTTGCTCACTCTTGCTTATATAACCATTATAGTTAAAGTTGAGAAGGTCGATGAACTTACCACCAGTAAAGGAAAAGGAAAGATGAACAAGTGTTGAAGACTTATAAATCTGTTGATTTCTATATTGTCAGACTTTATTTTAATTGTTGAGATGTAATTATTTTATTTTCCACACTTGATGTTTGTATATAAAGGTTAGATAACTTGGGAGATTGTATCGAAATTAATGATGTAATCCTTTAATGGGAAGGTTTATTGTTAATCTTTATTATATTTGGGTAGTTAGAAATGAATGTTTAGACAGTGAACACCAAATCTTGTGGGAATGAAGTACCCAGATTTGGGGGTGTCACATGTTGGTATCTGTTGGAAGAATGCATATTTTGATTTGATGTTTAAAGTAAATACTTATGATTATGTGTAAAGTCCTTCAAGGAATATATGTACAAGAACTTAGTGATAGATCGAAATTGTTAGGTCGATCTTTGTCTTTAATGTTCACTTGTATAGATAAAGAGATCAAATATGTTAGGTTGATCTATGGCTAGAAAGAAATAGATAGGCCTTGAAGAGAATCGTAGTCTATCTGACTGATCAAATGAATGCAGAAGCTAAGGAAGGATCGTGGTACTGAGATGATCGTAGTGTATCTGCCTTGAAGGGCCTCTCCAAAAATCGTAGAGTGGTCCAGACGTTTGCCGAAGCCAACTCAGAGATCGTAGTGTGCTGTCGGAAACGTAGAGTCGGCAAGACGAGCAAACAAAGAATGTAGTATTCAAAGATCGTAGTGTGCAAATTCTTGAAAGGAATCGTAGTGTTCAGACCAAGCACAAATATGACAAGACACCACGACATGGATCGTAGAGTCTCATCTCTCTTGTGTAAGAAGCATCAAGCTCTATCTTCTGTTTGGAGATGAATTCAAACAAATGAGGAATGAGTTTCAAACGTTGAAGCGCTCACCAGTCCCAACGGTACAAAAGATAACCTTAGTATTCATCAAAAGGAACATGTTTAAGAAGATAAGAAAAGGACCATTGGGCAGAGGAAAACACCTTTTTAGGTGTTAGGTGAGAAAGTAGTCTGCCGTGTCAGTGGGCCAGAATGCAATTCAGAAGATGTGCAGAAATGTCTCCATCAAAGCTCAGAAATGTCAAACGCATTTAATGCTTCATTAGATGACTTCAACGGATAGATTTCAAAGATCACATATATACGAAATACAGACATATGAGAGAAGTAAGCAAGTACTGAACAAAACGCACAAGAACACTCAATGCTGAGCTCTACGTTATGAGAAAAAGAGGAAGCTTGCTCAGCTACTTAGTTCTTTGAACAAGTGCTTAACTACAACTGAGTAGCCTCAATCACAACTCAACAACTATCAATCTATTGAAGTAAGAAGTTCCAAGTCATAAGTACTTGAAGAGTTCTAAGTGAACTGTGTAGAGCCAAGTCTGCTAGACTTGAAGAGTTCAAGAGTGAACTTAGAAGTGCCTAGATTGCTGGTCTAGAAGGAATTTGTGAGATTCAGAAAGTGTAAAAGACATTCTTAGTAGATTTCCTACTCAAGGAATAGAAGAGTGGACTAGGAGCTTTGAGTGCTCCGAACCACTTAAAAACAACTGTGTCTATTTATAATTGTTATAACTGCTATAACTGCCTTTCTCTCTTTAACTTGCTATCTAAAAGGGATTTCAAAGAAATAATAATTCCGCTGTGCTTAAAAGCTTTATCAAAACAGTCTTTAAACAAAGAAAAGTTTTTAATATCTATTCAACCCCCCCTTCTAGATAACTATTGTGCCTCCGGGAACTAACAATTGGTATCAAAGCAGGTTCTATAATACAACCTACAAAGCTTGAGTAGATCCAACGGCACAATTACCAAGCGAATCAAAGACTGGAGGAGGCAGTAAGCCACCTATGTGCAACAAAGATAAATTTGCTAACTAGAAGGTTAGGATGCAAGCTTACATGGATTCAATAGATGAAGATCATTTGAAACTTTTCATAATGGGCCCTATGTTCCAACAAAGCTTGCACCAACTACAGATGACCCAAATTGAGTACAGATTAAGGTTAAAGGAGAATGGACAGAGAACGAGAAGAGAGCTGTCCAACTCGATAAAAAGGCCAAAAACATTTTATTCCAATCCTTAGAAGATGATCTGTTTGAAAACGTGGTCAACATCAAAACAATAAAGGAGGTTTGGGAAGCACTACTCATTATGCATGAAGGAACAGAAGAAGTCAGAGAAAACAAACAATCTCTCCTGACTCAACAATATGAGATGTTTGCTCATGTTCAAGGAGAGAACGTCACTGCCACATACGAGAGATTCAATATTTTGCTCAACTCTCTATGAGCCTATGGAAAGATCTATCCAAACAAAGATCTGATCATAAAGTTCATGAGAACCTTACCAAGCAAGTGGGATGGCAAAACCACTGCCATATGAGAATCAAAGAATCTACATGAAATGACTGTTCAACAGTTATATGGCAACCTCCTCACGATTAATCGGAGTCGACACAACGAAAGCGTAAACGTTATTCAAGGAAGAAAGAAGGATAAAGGTGTTTCTCTCAAAGTAACCGAAAACATCTCCAAAGTCAACGCTGATGTTGATTCTGACTATAATGAAGATGATGATGAGGACTTTGCAATGCTGGTTAAAAGACTGCGAAGATTCATGCGACAAGGCAAAACCAGCAAGCCAAAGAAAGTTAGCAACTACAACAGCCAGGAGCAAATGAATGACCTATGCTACAACTGCAAGAAACCTGGTCACTTCATTGCCAACTACAACAAACCTCTTAGAGAAGAACTCAAGAAGAAATCACATGCAAAGAAGGAATACAAAGGCAACAAAAGGCCACAGAAGAAAGACAAAGGCCTTGTAGCTGGAGGATCGTGGAGTGACTCTGAAAATGACTCAACTCCAGAATCTGGTGACGATGAAGATCCTCAAATGGCTAATCTCTTCTTGATGGCCAAAAATGCAAGGGATAAACAGAACTCCAACATACATGAAGTAAGTATCGATGAGGTATTTGATTTCAACTCTCCTGATGTAGATATTGATGACCTTAGAACTGCATTACACGGCATAACGTCTGATCTGCATCAATACATGAAGTGGTTAGAGTTCTGTCTAAAGACTATTCACTTCTTCAAAAGGAGAAATAAAAAGTTCAAGAGGAACTGGAAACAACCCTTCTCAGTACTGACTCTCTCTCCAAGTTTGAAGCTGAGAATAAGCTCTTGAGACAGGCAAATGAGCTCAGTGCACAACGAGAGTCTAGTCTAACCTCTAAAATTGAGGATCTAGAAAAGACTGTCTCTACATGGAATAAATCCTCTTCATCCATGGACTCCTTAATCTCTAACCAGAGAAATGTCTCTGATAGAACAGGGTTAGGCTTTGGGGAATCTACATCAGAGTCATGTGTGGAAAAAGAAAAGGAAACTAGCACTGGTAATGCTTCAGGTTTCAGTAGAGGCATTATATTTGTTAAATCCTCATAGAAGGATGAGCCTGTCAAACCCTGCCCAGCTGATTCAATTCATATTCCCAGAAGTAAGGGATCTCATGCTGGTCTAGGTTTCAAAAAAGAGAAGAGTAATCTAGCTACTACTCATCAACCTCGAAGGATCGTAGAGTCCAATAAAATCAACTCTACGAACCAACCAGGAAGATACAGTAAAAGTAAGATACAGTAAAAGTAATATACACTCCTCACAAATAATGAAACAAGAGAACACATGGAAAAAGGAATATCAGCCTAGCAGGAGGATGACCAATAACCCACAAAAGTCTAAATGGAGGAAGAACTTTCACACACACACACACACATGCTTTATATCAAATGTTTTGTATGCTACAGAGTTGGCCACAAGGCTACAAAGTGTTATTATAATAATTCCATGCATATGAGACCCAAAATCAAGCAGATTTGGGTCCCCAAGGGTACTAACATAGTAGGACCCATGCAAGTGTGGATACTAAAATGAAGGTTTAATGTTGCCTCAGGAAAAGAGCTCCACGAACTCAACCTGGTATCTGGATAGTGGATGTTCAAGACACATGACTAGGAACAAAGCCCTTCTATCTAACTAAATAGAGAAGGAGGGTCCCTCGGTCATCTTTGGAGATAATGGCTCTGGCAAGACAAGAGGCTATGGCTCAGCTGGAAATGGTGCAGTATCCTTTAGCAAAGTGGCCTATGTGGAAGGACTACAACACAACCTTCTAAGCATTAGCCAACTCTGCGACAAGGGTCATCAAGTAACATTCCTCAACAATTAATGTCAAGTCCGAGACCTGAAGACATCTGTAGTAAAGCTAATCGGAACAAGAGAAGGAAATGTCTACACACTAAATCTTGGAAAACTAAGCTCAAACGAGACAATACGCTTTTTGGCTAAAGCATCTGAAGAAATGAGCTAGCTATGGCACCGAAGATTATCTCATCTCAACTTCATGAGCATGTTCAAATTAGCTTCAAAAGATCTAGTTGCAGGCCTACCCAAATTTAACTTCGTTAAAGAAAGGCCCTGCAATGCCTGTCAACTTGGGAAACAGACCAGAAGCTCATTCAAGAGCAAAACCATCAACTCAATTGACAAGCCTCTGCAATTACTACATATGGATCTTTTTGGACCAATTCCAACGACGAGCCTTGGGGGAAAGAGATACTCACTGGTCGTAGTCAACGACTACACCAGATTTACATGGGTATTCTTTCTGACCTCAAAAGATGAAATAAGCTCCCAACTGATCAAGATGTTCAAGCCGGTGATGAACGAGAAAGGAGAGAAAATCAAGGCCATAAGAAGTGATCATGGCAGAGAATTTAATTTCTCAAAAATGGATCAGTTCTACACAGACAATGGGATTGGTCACAACTTCTCAGCTCCACGAACTCCCCAACAAAATGGAGTTACTGAAAGAAAGAACAGGACATTAATAGAGGCTGGAAGGACTCTACTAGCTCCAGCTCATCTACTGGAGTACTTCTGGGTAAAAGCGGTCAAAACTGCATGCTATACTCAGAATAGATCACTCATATACTCTACGATTAAGAAAACTCCCTATGAACTGTGGAAAGGAAGAAAACCTAGTGTCAGCTACTTTCATGTCTTCGGGTGTGCATGCTACATTCTTAACAATGGAAAGCAATACTTAACAAAGTTTCAACCAAAATCAGATGAAGGAATCTTTCTTGGATATGCCACAGACAGTAAGACCTATAGAGTGTTTAACAAGAAGACACTGAGCGTTGAAGTCTCAATTCACATCATATTTGATGAAACAGACTTAGACAAAACAAAGCCTCAAGACACTATGACTAATAATTCAGACACTACGAACAAGGTCGTCAAGCTCAATACTACGATCATAGTACCAGACAGCGAAATCATTGTGCAAGGGAATGAGATCGTAGAGAGGCCTATGCCAGATAACGAGCCTCCACATCAAGAAGAATAAATATATCTTGATGATCTAAGACAAGAAGGCATAAGAACGGATGTTCCAACAGGAAGCAGATGAGCAAGAGATTACACTCAAGATCTAATCATTGGAGATCCGAATGCAAGAGTCAAAACAAGAGCTGCTACTCAAAATGAATGCTTCTATCTAAGCTTCCTATCTCAAATAGAACCGAAGAAGATAGAGGATTCTATGGAAGACTCCAGCTGGATAGAGGCCATGCAGGAAGAACTTAATCAGTTCGAGAGAAGCAAAGTATGGAGATTGGTTCCAAGACCAAAGAATCATCCTGTAATTGGAACTAAGTAGGTCTTCAGAAACAAGATGAATGAAGATGGGGTGATAACTAGGAATAAGGCTAGACTAGTGGCCAAGGGCTACTCTCAGGAAGAAGGCATTGACTATGATGAGACATTTGCACCTGTTTCCAGACTAGAAGCCATCAGAATATTCCTTACCTTTGCTGCTCACATGAAGTTCAAAGTCTTCCAAATGGATGTCAAAAGTGCATTCTTGAATGGTGAACTTCAAGAAGAAGTCTATGTAGAGTAGCCTCCAGGTTTCATCAATCCATCTCTTTCTAATTATGTCTTTAGATTAGACAAAGCCTTATATGGTCTTAAACAAGCACCTAGAGCATGGTATGAAACACTCACTAACTTTCTTATTAAAAATGGATTCACTAGAGGTAGAGTAGATACCACACTGTTTCTTAGAAAGCATAAAGATAAGGTCCTATTAGTTCAAATCTATGTTGATGATATTATCTTTGGTTCTACTAATGAAAAGTTATGCAAGAGATTCTCCAAGCTTATGCAGAGCAAATTCGAAATGAGCATGATGGGTGAGTGAACTTTTTTCTTGATCGCAAGAAAAAGCAGATCGATGAAGGAATTTTCATAAACCAAGCCAAGTACATTAAAGACTTACTCAAAAAGTATGGCATGGAATCAACCTCTCCCATGAAAACCCCAATTGCTCCTGCAACCAAGCTTAACAAAGATGAAAAAGGTAAAAGTAATTGATATAACTCAATATAGAGGTATGATAGGCTCTCTTTTATATCTTACTGCCAGTAGACTAGATATAATGTTTGCAACATGCATTTGTGCTAAATTTCAGGCTTGTCCTAAAGAATCTCATTTAACTGCTGCAAAAAGGATTTTCAGGTACCTCAAGGGTACACCCCACTTGGGGCTTTGGTATCCCAAGGAATCCTCATTTGAGCTAAAAAGATACACAGATGCTGATTTTGCAGGCTACAAAATAGATAGAAAAATTACCAGTGGCACTTGTCAACTACTAGGTAACAGACTTGTGTCTTGGTTTAGCAAGAAGCAAAACTCAAGATTCACCTCAACCGCAAAGGTTTGAATACATTGTTGCTTTGGCGATAATTTGTTATCGAGATCCTATGGATGAAAAATCAGCTAGCAGATTATGGGTTTGAATTCAAATCCATACCTATTCATTGTGATAACACAAGTGCAATTGCTATAACTCATAATCCTATCATGCATTCTAGGACTAAGCATATAGAAATAAGGTATCACTTCATTAGGGATCATGTACAAAATGGAACTATATCTATACAATATATCCCTACTAAAAATCAACTTGCTGATGTTTTTACAAAGCCACTAGATGAATCTAGATTCAACAAATTGATAAGTGATCTAGGCATGCTTAACTTACAAACATGAAAAATTGTGCTTTAGTTTGTGCTAACCATACAGATTTAAGGGCTATATTCGAAATAAAGACATGATCAAAAGAAGTCCACGATCGTAGAGTCAAAGTGTCATAAAACTCAACGAACGATGAATAGACTCAACGAACGCTGAACAGAATCAACGATCATAGTGCAGACTCAACGACAGCAGAGCTACATCAACAAAACCAAAGGAGTACCCTATGATGATCAAACATAAATCAAAGCAATCTCTCTGATAAGCACCTCAGGGACAAACCTGACCCTTGATCCAATCAATGAGATTGGCCCTTCCCGAGCTACCTTAATCTAAGAAGAATGCTAAGTCAAAAAGTTCATCACAAGGACTTGATCAAAATCTACGATTGCTAGTCAGACTCAATGATCGCAGTTCAGATTCTACGTTTACAGTTCAGGCACGACGAATGCTGCACAAACTCAATGATGGTAGAACAGAATCGATGATTCCAAGGACCATCCCAACGATCGTAGTCCCACTGAAGAATACATTAGCTCAGAAGGAGTTAAGGGCAATTCAGTATAATCCTTCTCTGTCAAAATTCGTAGTGCCAAACAAAATTCGACACCTGTCTCACTAAGCAAAATAGAGAGAGGGAAATTATAAGTACAAATTAAAATCATCTTTTTGAAATCTGAAGTTTAAAAGATCATCTCTCTCTTCCTCTCTCAAGCAGAAACCCTAAATCAGTAGCAAGCTCAGTCAGTCTCACTTCCTGTAAAGAAATCAATGGCAGCTTTCAGTGTTATCTCCGGCTACAGACTCTATTTTAACAAGTTTAAATCAGCTGAACCTTAATTTCACAAGACGTTGTCGCTACTAAAGAAGGCAGGCCTTGAAGAAGCCCTGGGTATGGATACATTGATCTACCCAAAGGTGGTAAAAGAATTCTACAGTAACGGAGTATTTGAAAACAACACCATCACTGCGAAAGTCAGGAACGTCCAAATCAGACTAAAGGCTGAGGACATCAATTTAGCCCTAGGCCTCAAATCTGAAGGGTATCCATCCTTAGATGGCATAGACTTCCATAAAGGTCTCAAGAAGATGCATCACAACAAATCACCCCCTATCAACGGATACAAAAAGAAGTTTCCACAGATGTATGAGTTTCTAGCTGATATTGTTGGAAAATGTATATGTTGTAAGAGCTCAGGTCATGACTCTGTGAATGAGGTACAACTCAAACTCATGACTACCATATGTTATATAAATACAACTTAACTATGGGGCTCATTACTTGAATGGATTGGGAAGTGGTTGATCAACCCCAAAGAAAAGCAAAGAGCTCACGTAAGATGCTCTACTGACGATTTATAAGCATTATCCTACAGGCTGCTCTTGGCGACTTAATCGAGGATGATGAAGGAGAAGCCATCAATCCAAATCGACGAATGACCCATCAATTATTTGAAAACTGAAAAAGGAATCCAGCGAAAAATGTGAAGATGATGTCTGAATCCAGTGGAAGAACTGGTGAAATAAAGGAATCAGGAGTGCCATGGAACACGTCAGTTGTCAAATAAACTGAAGAAGAAGAAGAAGAAGCTAACCAGGAAGAACCCATTGCTTTAATCAGAAAAAGCAAAGGGAAAATGAAGCTAAAAACTAGAACTACAGAAGAACCTCAATGATCCACTACCAATAAGCCCATAGAGTCCTCAGACATTGAGACTTTGCCGATCCTAAGAAGGAAGCAACAACAGGCTTAGGCAGAAGAAGATAGAGCAACCATATCTCAACTGCTGAAAAAGAATAAAATCAACCACAAGACTAAAAGGCCATCAATCTCTTCGATCGTAGAGTCTCTTCCGATTGTAGAGACCAAACCAAATAAGGAAGTAGCTGTAACAAACATTTTGGCTGATCAGAAGTATAAAACTAAAGAAAGTCCTGAGGCTGTGGCTCAACCTAAAAAGCCAAGAAGAAAACTGGTCAAGAAATATATTCTTGTCAATGAGAAAGCACTAAAGAAGGAAGAAAAGGAATTGCCTGCTAAAAAGGAACCAGCAAATGAAAGCCAAACAGTCAAAGCTCCAACTAAGGGGGAGATACCTGAGGATCTGATGATAGAAGACACACCTGTTGAGGGGGAGATGATAGAAAGTGCTCCAACTGAGGGGGAGCTGCTAATCGACCAAGTGGATGATCACACTGAGGGGGAGGCTCATAATATCCCCATGACAGAAGAAGAGGTTTCTGCAGACAAAGAAGGAGAACCAGTACAAGAACATCATGAGGCCATAGATATAATGGAATCCTCAAATAAGAATAGAGAAGTGGAGGAAGAGGACGAGGTCGAGATCATAGCCGTGGGCATTGATGGGCACAAAAGAGTCAACTATGAGCAATTAATTGCATATCTTCCTATGATGCCTTTCCACCGAGCTCAAATTCTGAACTCTTGGGATCACATGTTCTGGAGTTTCAAAGAGTATCCGGCTATCTCAGTACTAGCCAATGGATTCCCAGGGAGATTCAATTTTGCTAAGAAGTTTCTCACCAACAGTTCTTCATCAAAGAACAAACTTGAGGTACTATCTATCCCAACTCTCTTTAGAGTTAATCACTTGCCATCATCCTCATTTAATCAATTTTATGAATTCCCACAATGGTTGGAATTGATTCTTCATCCACTGAATCAATTTCTAGTTGTAGAATCCCAAAATTCTGTAACTGAGGAACCAAATAAGATCGACTCCCTAATGCTCCCACAGCCTACCAACTCTATGATCACTGACTTTAGCCCCTCGGTAGAGTATCCACCTCAAATCGTAGAGTCACCAAGCTTCAACATCCAAACCCAGGCCCCTCCATCAGATATTCCTTCTTCCTCTTGAAATGAATGTTTCAATCTTGATCTTTCCCTCTCCTCATTGCCACATAAACTCAAAAGCAAACCTCCTCCCTTCTCAAAATTTTCAACACTTGATGAAATTCTGTCAGAGCTGCCCACCAAAACTGATTTATCAAAAATATCAAAGAAAGTGGTCAAGGAACTTGATGAAAGTATTGAGGATCACACTGCCCTCATTCAGCTGAGATTAGCATCCATGATCAATGCTACAAATAATTTCCCAAGCTCTCTAAGCTCTGAGCTCTCTAAAACACTCAAAGAGATCCTCAAAGAAATGCTTCAGAGCATAAAAGACAAGGATGATATTCACTTTCAGGCAGCCAAGAACCACAAAGAAGCTATCCTAATCCTACATGCCAACCAAGGGACTCAAAATCAATGCATGATTGAAAGCTTCCTCAATTTACAGACTACTGTCAAAAAATTTCAACAATTGTATGTCAGCAATGGCCAGCAAACAGACAACATTCTATCTATCCTTCAACAACAGGAAGCTAGGTCTGAAGCTCTGATCGAAGAAACTAGAGAGGACGTTGCTCAGACCAAGAGTCAGCTCAACGAGCTTGTTCAAGGACTGAATCGTCTTTTAGATGACATTCGAACACTTGATGCTGACATAAAGGGGGAGAATAAAGGTAAAGGAGGAGATCAGGGAGGCAAAGGCAAAGGCATAGGTCAATTCCAACCTCAATCCTCAAGGAATCCTCCTGCAAGGCAAATCCACCAGCAGACTCCACGATCCAGCCATCAGACTCAACGATCTGATCTGCAGGAAGTTTTAATGGCTCAACCTTTAAGGAGTCTAGGACAAGCCACCAGCTCTCATACAGTGACAACAACATGCCTAAGAATGCCAATTGGAGATCCTGCATTCATGAATAGGCATGATCACAATCCAAGGCTAAGCCCAAGTGAGCTAGAAGATCTAGCCAGGAGAGACGAAGCAAGCAGGAAAAGGAGAGCTGATGAATATGCAAATCCTCTAAGGAGCAAAAGGCCGAAGAAATAGAGATAAGTTGAATTTCAATTCTTATTGATGTAGTCAAACTTAAATGTAATATCTATCCTTATACATCAATAAATTCATGCTTATTCTCTAAGAAATTTTAGCTGCTCACTGAAATACTAAGTCATATTTACTTTGCTGCAACTGCTTATAGGATTTGATAATCATGACAAAAAATCTCCTTGGTTATGTCAACATCAAATAGGGGGAGATTGTTGGAAGAATGCATATTTTGATTTGATGTTTAAAGTAAATACTCATGATTATGTGTAAAGTCCTTCAAGGAATATATGTACAACGACTTAGTGATAGATCAAAATTGTTAGGTCGATCTTCTTCTTTAATGTTCACTTGTATAGATAAAGAGATCAAATATGTTAGGTTGATCTATGGCTAGAAAGAAATAGATAGGCCTTAAAGAGAATCGTAGTCTATCTGGCTGATCAAATGAATGCAGAAGCTAAGGCAGGATCGTAGTACTGAGATGTTCATAGTGTATCTGCCTTGAAGGGCCTCTCCAAAAATCGTATAGTGGTCCAGACGTTTGCCGAAGCCAAATCAGAGATCATAGTGTGCTGTCGAAAACGTAGAGTCAGCAAGACGAGCAAGCAAAGAACGTAGTATTTAAAGATCGTAGTGTGAAAATTCTTGAAAGGAATCGTAGTGTTCAGACCAAGCACAAATATGACAAGACACCACGACATGGATCGTAGAGTCTCATCTCTCTTGTGTCAGAAGCATCGAGCTCTATCTTCTGTTTGGAAATAAATTCAAACAAATGAGGAATGAGTTTCAAACGTTGAAGCACTCATCAGTCCCAACGATTCAAAAGATATCCTTAGTATTCATCAAAAAGAACGTGTTCAAGAAGATAAGAAAAGGACCATTGGGCGAGGAAAACACATTTTCAGGTGTTAGGTGAGAGAAAGCAATCTCTCGTGTCGGGTGGGCGTAATGAAATTCGAAGATGTGCAGAAATGTCTCCATCAAAGCTCAAAAATGTCAAACGCATTTAATGCTTCATCAGATGACTTCAACAGATAGATTTCAAAGATCACATATATACGGAATACATACATATAAGAGAAGCAAGCAAGTACTGAATAAAACACACAAGAACACTCAATGCTGAACTCTACGATCTAAGAAAAAGAGGAAGCTTGCTCAGCTACTTAGTTCTTTCGAACAATTGCTTAACTGCAACTGAGTAGCCTCTATCACAACTCAACCACTATCAATCTATTAAAGCAATAAGTTCCAAGTCAGAAGGACTTGAAGAGTTCTAAGTGAACTATGAAGAGCTAAGTCTGCTGGACTTGAAGAGTTCAAGAGTGAACTTAGAAGTGCCTAGACTGCTGGTCTAGAAGGAATCTGTGAGATTCAGAAAGTGTAAAAGACATCCTTAGTGGATTTCCTAGTCAAGGAGTAGAAGAGTGGACTAGGAGCTTTGAGTGCTCTGAACCACTTAAAAACAACTGTGTCTATTTATAACTGCTATTACTGCCTTTCTCTCTTTAACTTGATATCTAAAAGGGATTTCAAAGAAACAATAATTCCGTTGTGCTTAAAAGCTTTATCAAAACAGTCTTTAAACAAAGAAAAGTTTTTAATATCTATTCAACCCCACCTTCTAGATAACTATTGTTCCTCTGGGAACTAACAGTATCAAAGCTTTAGGTTTTGAACCTTAGGTGTGGGAAAAGCCTTAAGAAGTAACCTTTGAAAAGATAGTGGTGATAAACTCTTATCGAGTTTTAAGAAGGAAGTAATAAAACACTTTATGTGTTTATGTGGTTGCAACCTATGTGCTCAAGAGTATCGAGTATTAATGATTAGTAATTAAAACTTAAAATTTTATTGTCAAGATGGTTAATGTGGGAGAATCCAGTCAGGCTACGGAGGAAGGACCCCAGATGCCTAGAGAGGAGGAGCCTCGAGATATTCAGGTGGTTTGGGAACAATTACTGCCATGGGAATCATCTCCGTTGGTTACAATGGATGAGTAGGAGGGTTTACCTGATGAGGATGATGAGATAGAGATGGATGAGGAGGACCCCATTGAGCTGGCACAGTCGGATGGGGATGACGATGAGGATGACGAGGAAGAAGAGTTTCCACTAAACTCGATTTTAGCTCGTATGTAAGACGAAGTATACGACCGCAATGTGGAACTTCAGGATAGAGTTGAGGAGTTGGAAGAGATAGTAGCTAAACAATATACCTCGATGGCACAGAAGGACGACGAGATCCGGGATCTAGATGAACGTTTGAGTAATGTCGAAAGGAAGCTGATTCACACTGAAGGAGAGAACGAGCAAATGACATAGGAGATCGCGGAGCTGAAGAACAAATTAAAAGAAGAATTCAACAAGAGAGCAAGAGTCAAAGATGCGTATGAGAAAGCTTCTCAGCGTGCAGGAGTAGCAAAGGGGGAAGCACAAGCAAAAAAGATCAAGATGGAGGAGATGAATGGCATATTCAACATCGTGATTAATCGAGCTCAAGATCGAGTTATATATTATCCGATTCAGTTCGAGATGCTGCCATCGTACATGTTAGATCGCATAACAATGTTTCGTATTATGGAAGAAGAGCGTCATAAGTCTATGCAGCATTTTAGTAGGTCATCGTAGGGAATCTACTTGATATGTGATTAATGATATGATAAATAAGATGTAAATCCCAAGTGTTGTGTAACCTATGGGATATGGTGATGATGTTATCCTGAAACTTTAGTAGTTCAGGGAAGTAATATAAATAGCAGTGATGCTATTGTTCTTATGTTTTCTAAAGATGATAAATGAATAAAATGTTCATTTTTATTCAAGATATTATGTGTAATGTGATGATCTTTTATGATGTGCAAGTTAAGTAGAAAATACTTAAAAGAAATTGAGTAATAATCTAAAAAGTGTATTTTAATCAGAAAATGCCTCCAAGAAGACGTCAACCACGACAACAAAATTATATTTTTGATAAAAATAGTTTCATTGTGTTGGAATTATTTGTGTTAGTGAAAATTGACATTTATTCGATAATAATTGATTTTTGAAGGTTATATTGTTCAATCGGGTATTCGGGGCACTTTTTGTGTCGGAGTACTATTCATGAGTTACTATTCATGAGTTACTATTCACGAGTTACTATTTATGAGTTACTATTCACGAGTTACTATTTATGAGTTACTATTCACGAGTTACTATTCACGAGTACTATTCATGGGGTACTATTCACCCGAACAATATATTTATTTTCGGTCCAAATCATTTTTTGGTACAATATTCTTCCACGAGGAGATGTGCTAATTTTTTAGACCGTTGGTTGAAATTATAATAGTAAATCAATATGGATCATTTATTTAAAGTTTTAATAGTAACTTGCCCTTTCAGTTTTCCAAGAGTTACGTGTCTTTTCGGTGTTCCAAGGGTTAATTACCCATTCGTAAATAGTAGTTGTCTCTTCAATATTACCAAGAGTTATTTTTCTCTTCGGTGTTCCAAGAGTTAATTAGCCCTTCGTAAATACTAGTTGTCTCTTCAATATTACCAAGAGTTATTTGCCTCTTCGGTGTTTCAAAAGTTAATTACCCCTTCACAAATAGTAGTTGTCTCTTCAATATTACCAAGAGTCATTTTGACCCTTCGTTAAGACCAAGAGCCACTCTCAATTTTTCTATAAATAGAAGCTCATTCCTTCATTATTTCTTACGAATTCACTGAAACTCTAGAGAGAGAGAAATTATAGAGAGAAAGAAGAAGAGTTTTCTACTACTTCACTACTTCGATATCTAGTTTCTTTACGTTAAGGGATATTATTTGTTGTACCCGTAAGGGGTGTTATTCTTTCTTATTCACGAAGAGAACTTCTGTTATTCCATTCTTTATTATTCTGTTGGAATAACCTGTATACGCTATACATAACCTATACTTGGTGAAATCCTTATGTTATTCCATTCTTTATTATTACATTGGAATAACTCAGATTGTCAAAGATATACCCTATACATAACTGGTGATATCTGCGGCATACCCTATACTTGGTGAAATCCTTATGTTATTCCATTCTTTATTATTCTATTGGAATAACCTGTATACGCAGCATACCCTATACATAACCTGTATACACGACATACCCTATACTTGGTGAAATCCTTATGTTATTCCATTCTTAATTATTCGGTTAGAATATCCTGTCTGTGTGTTTTACACTGGACCTGGTTCCGTCTTTATTATTCTATTGGAATATCCTGTCTGTGTGTTTTACACCGGACTTGGTTCCGTTACTTATTATTCTGTTCGAATAACCTGTCTATGCGAATTACCACATGCATGGTGATTTCTTTTGTTATTCCATTCTTAATTATACTCAGTTGGTTAAAGTTTTTACTTCTATACTCCATGAAATTAGTGGAATATCCTTGATATTTGCACTTCATCCAGTATCTTTTCATGGAAATATTCTTCTAAGCATTCTTGAATTTTACTCTACAAAGAAGTATCATGTTGACAATTTGGACATTATTAGTTTCTGGATAATTTAATTCATGAACTTGTTTTATTGAATTCTTATATCATTGTCATCATCCTCATGTTTCTATTTTTTGAAAGTCATCTGTGGACTGCAGTGCATAGATGGACTTAGTATGATTATGACCAGGGATTATTCGGTATAATCATGACCGTAATGTTACAAATGATGTGGTAAAAGTCCTCATTGGCCCGTAGTGCATTGATGGACAGTTGTTGGCATGATCATGACCATTGATAAATACACGAATATCCTTGGCCCGTAGTGCATGGATAATTTGGGGTCGTGACCCTAATGAATATCCTTGGCCGTAGTGCAGGGATGATGTGGATTATTTATTAAGCCGAGTCTCAGCTATAAAAATTGATGAAAACGTTTTAAATCATAAAAGATAGTAGATTTTATTCTCTACTTGACTCTTTTAATGGATTGCTTGTTCCGCTGCATTTAAACTTGATGTCTATTGTATTTTATTAGTTTAACATTTTTGAGGACTAATGATAATTTATTTTACATTATCTTAGTCATAATATTTCTTACTGGGCTAGTTGAGCTCACCCTTTCATTCACTTTTGTTTCTTGTGAAATGAGAATATAGTGGGAAGAGAGTGGGAGCGAGTGACGGTCCAAATGATAGCATTAGTAGTCCTCACTATTCTGTTAAATAGTGTGATAATAAATGTAACGAGGACTGAATTTGAGTTTGTATACTGTCTATGAGGACTCCATTGAGAATGGATATTGTCTAGAAGACAGTATTCTTGTTTAAACTCTTAGATTATGTTTTGTTGTGTTTTACATGAAAGTTGTATTATTAAGTTGTATTTGAATTTTGTACCATATATTTGGCGACTTAAGATGGGTGATGAATACCTAATTTTGGGGGCGTCACAAAACCGAGATTCATTTTTGGGTTCAGGGGATTGATTATGCAGAGGGAAGGTGTTAGGCACCCCCCGACATCCGTGTTGCCATGGTGACAACCACTTTTCAAGAAATTGTTATATAAATGTGTGTGTGTGTGTGTGTGTGTGGATCAATGTGCAATTTATTTGGAAGTAGTGCGAGGCCTCGTTCGCACCTATATACAAAGGGTTTGAATTTATATAAAAATTCAGTTTTAAACATGATATAGAAGTGAAGTTTTATAAAAGAGGTTTTTCAAACCATGTGCTTAATAGTAATTGAGACCTTTTCATACTTACACTTTATGATTAAATGTTCGGCTTGTTTGCTTTTATTTTTGAGATGCGAGGCAACTTCGAGAAAATAATATACAGCGATGCCGAACTCCTCATGGGCATGAAAGCCATCTAAGGAAATTCAGACACCGTAAATAATGTACAAGCTGCTTACAGCTGAAAAAGTCCATCACGGGAATTGAATCTAGATTCAGTGGACTGAATCTATGATCACATGATTCTTAGGCTCACATGATGCCGTAGTTTATATGAAAAGTAGTAAGCAATTATATATATAAGCTATATATATATATATATATATATATATATATATATACAGACATGATCAACCACTATGAAGCACCTCCGTGGGAGATCAGAAATGTAAATATATAAAAGCGGTAAATATATATATAGAGACATGATCAACCACCACGAAGCACCTCCATGGGGGATCAGAAAAGTAAATAAAGAAATAAATGCGATCAACCGCCACGAAGTAAGCTCCAGGTGGGACTGAATTTAAAGAAAGTAGTAAAGACAATCAACCGCCACGAAGTAAACTCCAGGCGAGATAGAATGTAAATAAAGTATATAAGCAACAATTTATATAAGTTTATATATATATATATATATAAGCAAGTAAATGCTCCAGATGTAAAATCTAGGCTCATCAGACAGAGTCTGACCATAATTTATATATATAAGTATATATATATAAAAGTAAGTAAACGCTCCAGACATAAGTCTAGGCTCAATCGAGGCATAACTCGATAATATTAGTCCATATATAAATATATACATATATAAGTATATATATACAGACAGAAATGAAAACCATGGACCGAAGTTCGGACATTCACACACAACACGACTCTCAATATGAAGAATAGTGTGTGCAAAGATGAAGAGAAAGGCTTTATAGTGTGTGAGAAGGCTTACGATTGGTGGGTCATCGAAGGTGCATCTATGACTCTAGATGGATAAACACTCAGCTCCCACCGGTAAAATATAGCTATATGTGAGCTAACAAGTGTTTAAAATGAGAAAGCACTCAATATGGGGTGTGTACAGAGCAAATTGGACATGGCTTCCTCGCCTCTTTTTTTCTTACAAATGGCCACCCCAAGCTCTATATTTATAGAGCTGGAGCCATGAGGTATACTGTGGCGTACCAGCAGATGCACTTGGTGTGCGGGGGTGCCCCGGGCTCCACAGGTCCCACCATCTCGAAGTACGTGCACTCGTGCACTATGATGTCCGCTCGAACTTGTAGAACTTCAATCCAAGCATCCAAATGAGGTGTACAAGACCTTCTTTGGACCGCTTTTGTCGAGAGTTATGCAATTACGTTGGATTAGAGGTTGTATGAAGTCAGGAGGAGGGGACCATGTCTATGGTCTTCAAGCTTCAAATTCTATCTGGTGTGCTGCCACGCGTAATAGTCACTCGGGATTAGAACTCCTTGGCCCTTGTGAGATATTGTTGTGTAGAAATGTATGTATGAAATATTGAGACAAAGCGCTAGGGTTGAGGTGGAAAGATGATGATTTTTCCCCTCACGGGGGTTATCTCCGGTTTGGGCTGATAGCAGACATTGCTTAGGGTTACATCTGAGATTGGACTGCTACAAGTGTTTAAATTCCGCAAGGTCATCCGTAAGTGTGCCTGTTTTCCCAGTGTTAGCTCCGGGTCTTTGGTATGAGTGCCTCAGCAGGAGGTCTGAGATTGAAGCTGATTGTACTCATTTGAAACAAGCATTTCCGGTGTTATCGCTGGAACTGCAATGGCATTTCTTGGGGTTATCTCCAAGGATGAAACTCAGGGTTATCTCTGAGGTTGGAATTGATACTCTCGGTGTATGTTCTGGGGTCGAGACTGAACTTCCGGTAGTATCCAGAATGGATGTGAGCTATCTTCCAGGGTTATCTCCGAAAGACGAATCTGCCCTCCTACAATGTTAGTAAGAGGTGTGCAAAAAATTTTGAGTGTCTACAGATGCCCCTCTTTATCATATTCATGCAATGCAAGGCATGGATAAGATAAAGAATCTTAGACATTTGAAATAAAAAAAGATAAACATGATGCTATGTGCAGCAACATGATGTAAATGCATGATGCAAGTTGGAATGATTGCCGGTTCCCTATTAATCTTGCCGAGGATGACAATCAGTGATGTCTTGGACGTGCGATCCAAGTCTTCAAGAATGTTGACATTGGGGGCTATCACCAAAGTCCTGAATCCTTGATATTGACTTTTATTCCATAGAGGTGCCTCTCGTGTACAAGAGATCTGTGGGGATAAAGCTTTGTCGGTTTGAGGATGTGTATAACATATTCCATCATCGGTCCTCTTTGATAAGGATGGTCTCCTTTGGTTTGTGTCACAAGTATATACCACGATCCTATCGGAGTTACTGCCAACAGTATGTATTGTCAGGACTGCCTGACCTTCGTTGATGTGTGTATCACCGGATAGATCCCTGCTGGGAAAACTGTCGAGGCTGCTTGACCTTCATTGATGTGTGTATCAATGGTTGCATTGCGTTGTGACCCTTGCTGGGGAATATGTCAAGGCTGCTTGACCTTCATTGACGCATATATCAATGGTTGAATTATGTTGTAACCCCCGCCGGGGAAAGGTTGTGGATAAGTGCACTGATGGATGATATCATCGAATGGCCTCCGATGCTTCGATGGTTTTACTTGCCATCGGTTGAAATGACGTCAAGACTGTTTGAACTTCATTGACACGTACATCAATGGTTGAATTGCGTTGTAACCCCCGCCGGGGATACGTGGATGATTGAAAGTTTGCGTTGTGACCCCCACCGGGGATACGTGGATGATTGAAAGTTTGCGTTGTGACCCCCGTCGGGGATTCTTTATCAATGTATGACTTTGGCATTGTGACCCCCGCCGGGGATACTTTATCAATGTATGACTTCGGCGTTGTGACCCCCGCCGGGGATACTTTATCAATGTATGACTTTGGCGTTGTGACCCCCACCGGGGATACTTTATCAATGTATGACTTTGGCGTTGTGACCCCCACCAAGGATACTTTATCAACGTATGACTTCGGGGTTGTGACCCCCACCGGGGAAGGTCTTTTAGGGTTACGACCCTGTATTTGTCGGCATCGGACCTGTGTGAGGCATTGCGAGCATGACTTGCAAAAGTTGAGCTCATCGATATAGTATACCTTGCATTCAGGCGAATGCCAATGAGTGATGTGCGGAATCAGAGTTTGGCTCGTGACAACCAGATTCCGTGCTATTCCTTTCAATCGCAGAAGCATTTATATTCTGATTTGGCCTTTTCGACATGAAACCTCCTTTGCAACTCAAACCGAATCGAAATGGAGGTGTGGGACCCATGTAGGGGGTGTCAGAGGTACACCGCGAGAGTCGCAGTAGACTCGCGACCAACCGTGGCTATGTAAAGCCTGCAGGTTGCTTTCATAAGTCACTTTCAAGTTGCACCGCGAAAAAAATCTGAGATCTCTTCTTTAGACCTGCTGAATTCAGGCGACTTTCTGCAAATTATGCTACCGCACAAGTGTTCTACACTGTCCTGGTAACGTATGCATGTATTCTTTTCCAGTTTCTATCCGTTGAAAAATGACTTATCACATGAAATGCAATTATACACATAGTAGTGAATATGTAGGCTGATATGACTTGATAAAAAATATTCAACATAGTAAATGTTAGTATTAAACCATGCTGAACATAATGATATAAAAAAATTTGACTTTTGAAACAGTCAAATTGGTACCTTTTACTGTCATTTCTTATCCTATTTGAGGACAAATGAGTAAAGGTAGAAAAGTAAAATAATCCTGGTAATTAGACTACACTTACTGATTTTTTACTATGATGTATTAATGCATGTAGGATGTATATGACTGTGGGTAGGTGTTCTACTAAATGGCCACCTAGTCATGCCTATGTGTATGTGGATAGTTCTATTTACAAAGGGGACTATGGCAAAATTTTCCAAAATATAGGCATTGGGTAGTCATGCATTTTTAACCCTACTATATATGTATATTAAAATAATGCATGCATGCATGTAGTCATAAAATGCATTTTGAAAAGCTCCAGGTTAAACATTACCACACCCTTTCTGAGGTGATTTGGAGACTTGATATCCAGATATTATTGATCCGAATCAGCCGAGTAGTTCCCATAAGACCACTTCTGGTGTACGGAGAAGGGCTTCTGAAGTGCCTTGACCCCGTTCTGTTAGACAGCCTCGTCGTTTGGTGGAGGCAGTGATACGTCCTATCCAGGTTGAAGTGCCGGATGTCAAGGACGAGGAGGAGGATGTACCGGTTGAGGTTCTTGCTCCTACTTCACGTGTTCCCCGTAGGGATTTGCCAGGCATTCAGGTGGTGAACTTAGAGCTTCTGGGCGACTTGGGTTGACACCCTTCAGTTTACCTGCACGCAAACAAGGTATAAAATTAGATCTTAATCATCATTATTTCCTATTGATGAGGAGTAAAGGGTTCTGATGTTGATCTATATTTGATGTAGGTTCCCGGCTTTACACAGCCTCGAGGGAATTGGTTCAGTATCCACTCTATGTATCAGGCTTTGCACGATGACTATAGAGCGATTGTACATGGCTGGGGATTCGAGACTTTCTTTTCCATTCTTCCCCGTTGTTGTCCCTGGGGTTACCTCAGGGCATTGTCTGAGTGCTAGTTTCACCATACTTAGTCACTCCATTTGCTGGACTGTAAGGTAATGATGAGGAGCCTATAGAAGAGGCTGATATTCCCATCGAGGAGGATTTGATTGCTGGGTTGTCAACATTTGTGATGGATTCTCCCACTACGAGTGCTACTATAATTCAGCATTTAGCACAATATTTGGAGCAGAGTCTACATCTGATGACCTTTGAGAGAGATTAGGCTAGGGCCTTGATGTTGACAGCTCTTGATGGGAGAGACGAAGCTCTATTAGAGAGAGACGAGGCCAGATCAGCCAGAGATGCATTGATTATAGAACGGGATGTCGCCTATCTACACGGGATGTAGTAATCGCAGAAAGATTTCAATGAGATCCCTTACGACTGGTATCCTTGCCGATATGAGTGCATACATTGATGAGCATTATGCCACCATTCAGTTAGCCTCGAATCTGCTAGCTTGTATAGATACCATTGGACAGGAGCTTGCAGCGTTACCTCCTTCTTCAGAGAGGGATGCTATGTTAGATCTGATAGTCCGCATACACACAGATATGTAAATAGCTTTGTATTTTCCTGTATAGATTAGCTTAGCCATTTTGTCATGTAGAACACATATGTATATATCAAACAGTATTATATATGGCAGAGAAATATATTTTGATTTACTTCCCTTTCAGTTGTGCCTTGATACTTGCTTGATATTTGCCTATTTCTTCAAGGCTTGTGATCTTAATGCATTTTGAACTCATCCTTGATATGTGGACATTGAGCCATTGCAGGATCTTTCAGAACGGATCATTGATATGTATGTGTCCCTACCATCTTTGGTGTCTTGGGACTAATTTCTATATGGAAATGTGGAGAGGAGTGTGGCTTTTCCTCTCTGAGATTGACCACACCATAGATGGTCGCTAGTACTTCTATTTGTGAGAAGCCTAGTTAATTCCATCTCTTATAGATTGGTGTTGCTCTTTGAGGCACAACCGTAGCTTAGATGGTCGCAGAATCTCCTATTTGTGAGGAGAGGTTAGGTATGTAACGCCTCGAAATCTGGTCTATTTTCACATCCGGATTTCGTACGTCACGATCCCATCTTCTTCCAAACATACATCATTATATAACTAAATATAACAATATACATCCTCAAATCCCATGTTCTAAAACCTTATAACCTCTTTCATTACAAATAATGATAATTACATTATTTTTTACATCTTGTACGAGTGACTTTTATCCGCCACCAATGTAACGCCTGAGAAAATCGGATTTTTATGACAATTAAATTTTTATTTGATTATGTGAATTAAATGAATTTAATTGAATTATTTTGTGAGTAAGCTATGTGAAGGTCGTTCTATGACCTAGAATGTGCTAATGTGGTTAGTAATCTGGCTATGTGCTAGAATTAATTATTTAGAATTTCCAAGACGAAAATAATTATTTTTCGTGAAATTCCCGTAAAAACACTATTCAGCCGTTTCTGTTCAGGGAATTATTTTGAAATTCCAAAAAATGCGTAATGATAGAATATCGAGATGAGATGAAATATCTGATAATATTTCATTTATGGCAAACAGAGTTTTAGCCTGCGGACTTAAAACCTAGGGGTTGAGTATGTTGATTTCCAAGAAGGAAATGAAATGCGTAGAAGGAATTGCGTTATGGTTAAAGCGAGTGTTATACAATTATGATACTATTTAGTATCTATGTGTAATACGATGAGTTAATACGATGTACAATACTATTATTATACGAGGATTATACGGAGAGAATACGTGAATTGTACGTATAGAATACGATTCGTATTATGGAATTAAGTTAGAACTTAATGTTAATTCATTTGGGTTGGATTATGTCTAGTCCAATCAATTGAATGAGAAAGCCCAAGTCAAGGCCCAATGTTAGATTGGTTAAGCCCAATACATGAAAACCGATGCGTGGATCAAACCGGTGGGTCAACGAATGGGTAAAACCCATGGGGCAACCCATGGGGATGACCTATGGGTAAGGTGGGTCGGCCCTTGGTGTGCAAGGCAAGAATAATACTTGGTCACCAAGTATTTTACTTGGTGACAATGTGTGAATAGTAAGGAGGTGGTGGTGTATTGTCTAGATTGCCCTCCATTTCTTTTCCCTATAAATAGAAAGCAAGAGTTGGTCTTTTGGGAATTTTTCAATTGCCAACCTAGATTATTGAGAGAGAAAGAGAGCTAGACTCAACAAAATCCTACACTTGGAAGCTTTTCCTTATAGTTTTCCAAGAGATTATCTAAGAGTTCTTAAGGTAATATTCTTTATTTCTCATTCCATCTCTTTTGATTTTCTTTTAGTATGGAGAATCACAAATGGGTGGTGTATGCCTTATATGGTAGAATTAAGATGACCTAGTATAGATTCAATCTCTATAAGTTATGAAATCATAGAAATCATAAGGTTTGATATAGTTTTAAACCATGGAAATATTGATTGTTGAGATCGATTGTTGATAAACAATTGAACTCCATCAATATGTTAATATATGCATCTTGCTTGGTTAGGATGTAGATATGAAGTCCATGGAGTATTCCATGTGATTTGGCCTAGAGAACGTTAGTAACGAAGTTATGGCAAATTTCACGGAAATAGACGTTAAACGTCGAAATTCGGATTGGTAGTCAATAGTTGCCGTGAGACTTGAAAATGTTGTTTTTTCAATGTCAACACGTGAGATAGGGTATTTAAGAGTTGTGGGTTTGAGAATCATCAGATTCTGACTTAAAACTAAGAAAACGAGCATTGAACGCTCATTAACGTTTACGAACGCTCAGAAATTGAACTCAATAGTGAATTTTGAGTTAACGGATTCGAAAGTGTCGAATTCTTATATGAACGCATAGAGTATGTCATTTATGATGTGTAGGCTTTTGAACAGACCAAATCGGACTTATAACGAAGAAGTTATGGCTCCGAGAATTTCACTAAAATTTTTATCTTTGATAATTATCTGTTGTTTGAGGTGCATGCATGCATGCGCATTGAGTAGTGTTAAATGCCGCATTGCAAGAAAACCTGCAGTGTAGTTAGCTACTGCTAAGTGGCGCCGTAGTGCCACTTATAAAGGGAAGTCTCTCGTGCGTATCTCGAGACCGGAACACAGCTCTATCGCTAAATGGCTACCATAACTCCAAAGATTGAACTAGAATGTCGCTTTCATGAAAAGGTGGCTTTTGATAGATGACTTATGTTTTGAACTTCAATTGTTCATGGACCTATAGGAGTAATGTTTGTGCACTTCAGAAGTGTATTAAAACTATTCCTATACTACCTATACTAAGGTATATGGTATTGGACTTAGGAATTGAATGCATGTTAATAAGTTATGAATGAGGAACGCAAAGTGTTATCGATAAACCCTAATCGGTAAATAATGTTGGTACTTCGCCAACAACGTTAGAGTCCGGTTAATAACGTCAGTTGATTAATGAGCTGGGACGAAGGGTAATAAGTCGAGTTGACTTTATTATAGTTATTTGGTTAACAAAGACTTAGAAGAGAAAGAAGTTGGTAGGAACAATGTGAACAATTGTTTGATAGCTAATTACAGTGTGCTATGTGAATATATCATGTAGATTTTGTAAAGGCTGTGGTCAGTTGATTAAGTTGTTTGAAGACTCTGAAAGGCACGTTTTCTTAACGCTTGTCTAACTTTAAAGTTAGCCAAGTTTTATGTGATTCATTGTACTGAATTGCACGACTGGTTTTAAAGAAAGGATCAATGCCAGATTTAACTCTGCTAGACTACTCATAAGATATAGATTGATTGATATTCATATCTTTCTATATAGAAATGTTAATGCTATGCTATATGCCAAGTGATTGGTACAGATGTGAAGGTAAGGTTTGTCTATGAACAAACAAAAGTATTTTTCATCGATTATTCGATGGGAACGCGAGTTAGGCAAATATTAAACGTAAACACGTTTAACGAATGAGTCTTGATCAACATAGAGTACAATAGGCTGATCGCCTAGAAGTGCTCGTAAGTAATGCAGATGTACAGCCTTAGTGCTATGATATCCTTTTCATGTATGAAAACAGAAAGCTACTGTTCATGGTCTATTGACCGGTTTAGAATTCCTAATCTACTCTATACTTTGGGAATTGATGTTTTGAAATGTTAAAGTATTATTGTTTCATAATACTTCATAATTACTTGTTCAATTATGCATGAATTGTTATATAATTCACGAATGTGGTATTACTGTTATCCTTGGTTAAACTTGTTGAGCTGTTATGCTCACTTCTTGCTTGAATTATGTAATTGCAGTTAAGGATGAACGTACTGAGAATGCTAAGAGAGATAAGGGCAAGGCTAAGATGGATTCTTAACCATCATGTAATAGATTAGAATGTTTGTATGTATTATACATTATGAACAATGAATGAGGTAATCAGTTTATGAACTTGGGAAGGATTATACTTTGATTGTAATAAGAAGATAGTAATTACATTCATTTTGTTGTATTTCAATGGAATGATTGTATGATTATTAGTACAATGTAGCACCATATGTCGGGTTGGAAGATACCCGAATTTGGGGGCGTCACAGGTTGGTATCAAAGCTTTAGGTTATCAAACTTAAGGGGGGGGGGGGGGGAACCTTTGGCTAATAACCTCGTAAGGAAGGTAAAGCCCGAAGAATGAAATTCACATCAAATGAATTAGTAAGGTATTGAGATAACTCAGTACCGAAAGATTTAAAAGATGGAAATTAATCTTAAATAAATTAAATGTGATTTGTGCTTATACTTTTGTGTATTATGTACTAATCAACATGTTATGTATTTTGTAGATGTCAAACGATAGCTTGATGTTTAGAGACATGGAAGTGATAAGTGAGGATTCTGTGAACCAAGTGGAGATTGTACCAATGCCAGTGGCGGAGGTACCATTAGTGGTTCTAGAAGACTCAGACATAGAGGAGTACATCTCTGAGGAGGAATACTCTGAGGAGACAATGGGGTTAACATCATATTTGAATGACATGCTTGACGTAGAGGAGGAGATGGAGGTGACATCGATTAATACGGTGGTGCCTACTCAGGAGCCGACACCTCCGGATGAAATGAAATCATTGTATCTGGTTGTGTTGGATAGGAATGTGCAACTGCGCACTGTAGTGCAGACACAGAACGAGGAAATAACCGCCCTATATGAGGCGAAGGAATCTGCAGAGGCAGATTTTGAGTCAGAGCACAACGAGAAAGTGCTTATGACAGATAAGGCATGTGACTATAAGGAAGAAGCCGTAGAGCTTTGAAAGAAACTGGTTTAAAAAGACCAGAAAATAGCTAGGATGTCCTACATCCATGGGTGTGCTCATGAGGATTTCAAGCTGAAAAATGCTTGTTATTCCATTAAGTCCGGGCAGACTCGACATACCATAAGTCGAGATATTATGTCGATACTGACAAATCAGAAACATGAGAATGCCGTTCGACAGTGTTAGTAGATCATTAGATCTTTTTGTATATAATTAGTGACGTAAAGCCCTCTTTTGTATAATTAAAGGGTAGTCTTTTTGTAAATCCCAATTGTTATAGAAGGCAATCGCGGGATAGTATGTAATAGCTTTTTGGCTAAAGAATCTTGATGTAAATAGTTTTGACTATGAAAGTATATTAATATAATGAAGTTTTTATTTAATGTGCTTGTTGTGGTATGAGTGGTTGTTGTTGTTTGAGAATGATAACCAAACAGGTAAATAGATAATAATGAAGCTTTATTTATTTAATCAGAATTATGCCACCAAGAAGGAGACAACATAACCAAGAGGCCGAGTCTCATAATGAGAATCAGGGGGGTCCTAATAACCCTATGCAAGAGTTCGTTAATTTATTAACGGCTGCATTTACCCAAGTTGGGGGTGGGATTCCTGTAGCTCCTAGGATAGTAAGAACAACTACCTTTAAGGAATTTAAGAGTGTGGGTCCTCTTGAGTTCTGAGGAACGACTAACCCATTAGAAGCCCAGACATGGATAAAAGAGATTGAAAAGGCGTTTGTGATAACAAACGTAGGTGAGGCGCAGAAGACTTCTTTTGCGACTTACATGATGAAGGGGGAAGCCAACTACTGGTGGGAGGCTCACCAGGGTGGGGCTAGGATAAAAGCTGTTACGTGGGAACAGTTTAAGAAGGTTTTCTTCGAGAACTACTTCCCTACTAGCATGCAAGGTAGGATGGAGATTAAGTTCTTAGAACTTAAGCAGGGGGATATGATAGTTCCCCAGTATGCCGCCAAATTCAATGAATTGGCAAGGTTTGCTCCACATTAAGTGGATACAGAAGAGAGGAAGGCACGTAGGTTTGAGCAGGGCTTAAAACCCTGGCTCTACAGTAGAATATCAGTTTTTTAGAGTGCTTCCTATGGGACCATTCTGGAAAAGGTGATTATAGCTGAAGGTGGTGGTGAGGCATTGTCTCAGTACCACAAAGAGCGGAAGAACAAGAATAAGTTAGAAGGAGGTAGTAAGGCAGAAGTTGGCAGCGAAAGCGGCAACTTGCCAAAGAAGAAGAGCTTCAACCCTGGGAATACTGAGGTAAAACAGGGAGATCCTAAGTGTAGGTCGGAAGCATGCAAGACATGCGAAAAGATTCAAAAGGGAGTCTATTTAAAGGGGAAATCAGTTTGTTACAACTGTGGGCAGGAGGGGCATTTGTCACCCAACTGTCCTAACCCTAAGAAGAACCAGGGGTATTTTGTCTGTGGGTCATTGGACCACATGGCAAGAACTGTCCGAAGAAGGATTTAGAGGGAAATAAGGGTTCTGGTAGTGGCAAATTAGCCATTACTGGACCAACACCATCAGTGGGTAGACCCTCAGCTCGTACGTTTAATATGACTATCCATGATGCGGTTGCATCAACGGATGTGGTAGCAGGTATCATTCCGGTCAATGAGATAAATGCTTATGTGTTATTTGACTCGGGTGCTAGTTGTTCTTTTATAGCATGTGAATTTGCTAAGCGATTAGGTTTAATCCCTGAGAAGTTACTAATACCTTTAGACGTTAAGGTAGCAAATGAAGAGATAATCCCCATTGAACATATTCATAAGGATTGTTGCGTAGATATTAGAGGGAATAAGTTATCGGTAGATTTGGTACCGATAAGGTTAAAAGAATTTGATGTAATTCTTGGTATGGATTGGTTATTTAACCATAAGGAGATAATATATTGCCATAGGAAAAGTGTAAACCTTCAACTTTCTAAGAAAACCAATGTAGTGTTCTTCGGTAATAAATCACCGAGATGCTCTTGTTGTCTATCGATGACATAAGCTAGGAAGATGTTGAGAAAAGAGTGTGTAGGTTATCTGTGCCATGTTGTGGATACCCAAAGAATGGGAACATCCTTGGACCTCATACCTATACTGCAAGAGTTCACAGATGTATTTCTGGAGGAGTTACCGGGTATTCCACTGGACAGGAAGGTTGAGTTTATAATTGATCTGTTACCGGGAACGACACCAGTTTTAAGGGCACCATATCGAATGGCGCCGGTTGAGATGAAGGAGTTGATGGTTCAATTACAAGAACTATTAGACAGAAAGTACATTCAACCGAGTGTGTCTCCTTGGGGAGCACCGGTGTTGTTTGTAAAGAAGAAGGATGGGTCATTAAGACTTTGTATTGACTATCGAGAGTTGAACAAGTTAAGGATTAAGAATAAATACCCGTTGCCCAGGATCGATGATCTATTTGATTAGTTGAAAGGGGCAAAGTATTTTTCTAAAATAGATTTGAGCACGGGGTATCATCAGTTAAAGGTGAGGAAAGAGGATGTACCTAAGACGGCGTTCAGAACTCGTTATGTTCATTACTAGTTTCTGGTAATGTCGTTTGGGTTGACTAATGCGCCAGCCGTATTTATGGATATGATGAACAGAGTGCTCAAACAATATTTGGACAAGTTTGTCGTAGTGTTCATTGATGATATTCTAGTCTATTCAAAGACGTCAGAAGATCATGCAGAACATTTAAAAATAGTGTTGGAAACACTAAGAAAGGAGAAGTTGTATGCGAAATTCACGAAGTGTGAATTTTGGCTTAAGCGAAGTGCAGTTTCTAGGGCATGTTATTGATAAGGATGGCATTTTCGTAGATCCAGCAAAAGTAGAAGCAGATAATGAGTGGGAGCAACCGAAAACCCCAACTGAGGTTAGGAGTTCTCTGGGGTTAGCGGGATACTATAGAAGTTTCATTCCGGATTTTTCTAAAATAGTTACTCCGTTGACAAATCTGACAAGAAAGTCGGTGAAGTATGTGTGGACTGAAAAATGTGAGAACAATTTTCAGGAGTTGAAGAAGAGGTTAAGTGAGGCACATGTATTGTCCTTACCCGACGATACAGGGAATTTTGTAGTGTATAGCGATGCTTCGCATAAAGGACCGGGTTGCGTGCTCATGCAGCATGGCAAAGTCATTGCGTATGCGTCACGTTAATTGAAGGATTATGAGAAGGCCTATCCTATTCACGATCTGGAATTGGCAGCTGTAGTTTTTTCCTTGAAGATATGGAGGCATTACCTATATGGTGAGAAGTGTGAGATATACACGGACCATAAAAGTCTGAAATATATCTTCACGCAGAAGGAGTTAAACATGAGACAGAGAAGGTGGTTAGAGTTGATAAAAGATTATGACTGTGATATTTTATATCATCCGGGAAAAAAAATGTAGTAGCCGATGCGCTAAGTAGGAAGGGTAGAGAGAAACTGTCAATGTTAACAACTCAGAATGAGTTGATAACAACGATGGCAAATATGGAGCTAGAAGTTAAGTTACCAGAGGAAGCGGTGGAAATGTTATTTTCGATGGAAACCCAACCGACCATAGTAGAACGGGTTAGGGGAGTACAATTGAGTAACGAGGAATGCGAACAGATAAAGAAGAGGATAGAAGATGAAGAGAAGACTAAGTATAATCTCGATAAGGAGGGATTACTTCGTTTTGAAGGAAGAATTTGGGTTCCGAATGATATCAAATTAAAAGAGGCAAAAATGATGGAGGCTCATAGTTCGAGATACTCGATACGTCCCGATAGTACGAAGATGTATCAAGACCTTCGTTAGAACTTTTGGTGGCCGAACATGAAGAGGGAGATAACAGAATACGTTAGTAGGTGCTTAACTTGTCAAAAAGTTAATGCTGAACACCAACGACCTAGCGGGTTGTTGTAACCATTAGAAATTCTAGAGTGGAAATGGGAGCACATCATAATGGACTTTGTGGTGGGACTTCCAACAACAAGAAAAGGATACGATGCTATTTGGGTGATAGTGGATCGATTGATGAAATCGGCTCATTTTCTACCAATAGGAGTTAGGTATAACCTAGATCAGTTAGCTAAGTTGTATGTTAAGGAAATTATTTCCAGACATGGAGTACCTGTTTTGATTGTGTCAGATCGTGATCCACGAATCACATCAAACTTTTGGAGGAGTTTGCACAAGCAAATGGGAACAGAGTTAAGATTGAGTACGGCGTATCATTCTCAGATGGATGGTCAGAGTGAGAGGACAATTCAAACGCTTGAAGATATGTTAAGATCTTGCGTTATGGATTTCAAAGCGAGTTGGGACGAATATCTACCGTTGGTGGAATTTTCGTACAATAATAGTTTTCACGCTAGTATAGGCATGCCGCCTTACGAAGCGTTGTATGGAAAGAAATGCCGAACTCCATTGTGTTGGGATGAGGTGGGTAAACGTCGGATGTTGGGACCTGAGATGGTACAGCAAACAGCGGACATGGTGAAGATAATACGTGCTCGATTAGTTGCGGCCCAAGATAGGCAGAAGAAGTATGCAGATCCTCATAGAGAAAATAGAGAATTCGATGTAGGATCTTTTGTTTTTCTGAAAGTATCGCCTTGGAAGGGGAAGATACGTTTTGGAAAGAAAGGGAAGTTAAGTCTAAGGTTTGTAGGACCTTTTGAGATTTTAAGAAGGGTAGGAGAGGTAGCTTATGAAGTAGCTTTACCTCCAGAAATGGAACGCATTCATAATGTGTTTCATGTGTCAGTGTTGCATCCTTATAAAATTTTCTAAGTCTTTTACAAGGTTGAGAGGTTGACTTTGAAATCTCATATCTTATTCGTTATAACTCTGAACGAGATCGTTTCAAAGCCATTTTCTTCCTTATCTTATGTACTTCGATTACTCTTGGACAGAACTTTGTTCTGAATTCGTTAACGTGCCATTCGATTGGCTTATTCTTTGCCCTTTGTTTGTTTTATGTTATTAACGTTCTTCGTTCGTTCGTCCGTAATTTGGTCATCAAAAATCGGAACTCATTCGTTCTTGAGTGTACAACTCATGTTTTATACATTCTCTTACATTTTTATGAAACCCTACAAGGTCGGGTTCATTTATTAACTTTCTAATTCTCGTTCTTCTTTTACAAAATTTTCGCCATAACTTCGTTATAACTTAATTTTAATTCGTTCTTCATGAATGTTTCTAACGTTCCTAACCAAGAAGTAAGCAACTAACTTATACGCGAGGGTTTTAAACTTGTCCATCAATAACAATTATCCTACGATAGTTTTAAATTTGTCCATCAACAACGTTATTCGTGTTCTTCGCGTTCTTCATTCGTTCTTCATTTTTAATCGATATTTTGATTACGATTTACTTTTTCTTGGAATTTGATGTTATAGAACATCATTCCTTACTTATTTGACTTACTCATTTATAAGATTCATTCGGATCGCTTAAAATCCTTACAAATCTTACACTTCTTTAAGAAATTTATAAACTAAATTTCTTATTTCTTTATTTTCTTACGATTTCAACCATATGAAATCATTTCTAACATCTTTTACTTCCTATTCACGTTAAGCTATGTTTTTAACATATAATGCTTAAAGAAAATTTATAGAAGACTAGGTTTCAGATTACCTTCCTTCTTTAATCTTGTTCCGTCGGATCAAGCGTGCACTCGGGCAAGCTTTTCCTCATTCTCTCCCTCTTCATCCGAACTCTCTCTCTCTTTCAAGTGTTGGTTGAAATTTTCAAACCAAACAAATGAGCTTAAGGCTTGTTTATATAGAAAACCAAGGCTAGGGGTATTTTGGCCATTTTGCCCCAAACCTCCTTACTATTCACACCTCCTCAATAGACCTCCTTACTATTCACGAAGCTTCCGTTGGAAGCTTCGTGCTTCCGTCTTGCAGAATTCGTCCGACAGTTCAAAAACTGTGATTCTCAGAATCCAAATATTTTTGGATAATTCGTCTTTCCTTTACTGATTAACTTTTACTTATTCTTCGGATTTCCGAAAAATCGAAAAACTCTTTTTGGTGTCAAGCGTTTTCCTTCACGTTTTCTCCTAACATAGTTAAACAAGTGAAAAATACAAAACAATACTTTTCGTCATTTTTATTTTATCCGATTTTTGCACGTTTTTCGAGAAAATTTTTTATCAGCTTACTTTACTTTTCACGATATATCATCGTCAAGTCTTTTGACGGAATGTCATTTCGACATACCGAACTCTCGGAATGGCTTAGGTTATTTAAACCCTAACCCTTAGGGTTTCTTCGGGTGAATAGTGCCTATTTCATCTTTTTTCCTGAAAATATTTTATTCCCGAAAAAGTTTTATGTTCGTCTTGAAAATTCTTGCTCGTTCAGTCTAGCTCGTAGCCAAAATCCTCCCGATTAATAATCATTCTAGGTTCTAGAATGATTAATAAACACATAGCACAGAATAGTATTAATAAAAATTTATTTTATTAATAACTAATTCTTTAACTCTTAAATTTTGGACAATTCGATTTTCTGGGTTGTCACATTCTTCCCTCCTTATAAAAATTTCGTCCTCAGAATTTTTTAAAACCACACCCATTCCCGGGTCATCACATTCACCCCTTCTTCACAGAATTTCGTCCTCGAAATTTTAGCTTACCCTTCTTCTCAACTTCTCTTCAAAGAAGTTCTTATCTTTCATACATTCTTTACCCTTCATAACTTATCAAGAAATCATGAAGTGAAAGGAATAAATAGGAATATAAAGATTCCTTTAAAAAATTACATACTTTTGCTGAGGGGTCAAATCGACCATGAACTCTTACTAGGTTTAACAGTATTTCACCGTAAACCCTTCTTACACGGTAAGTTTACTATAACAAAGAAGGTAAACTACCTCTTCCATACGTAGGTGATCAACCTATCGTATAACCCCATTTCAGGGTATGTTCACCTCAGACTTGATCATTAGATTTCGCACCAAATTAATTTGGTTTGGCATAACTCTTCAAAGAAAGCTTGATTTTCTTTTAATCATGACATACCATTTGTCCTAGCCAAATCAAGTAGCTTAGACCATACCAATAAATTGGACATCAACTTGAAACATTCGTCTAGTCAAATCAATGGACGTCGACTACTTCTTTAAATTCTTTTACAATACATCAAAACGTTTTATGACGTCATGATACCTCACTTTTCACAGTACATTGAGGACTTTGTCAGTTATGACTTAATCATTATGCATCATACCATAGGGGGTTGTTGATCCTAAGATCACTTCCAACACTAGGTTCAATTTCATTAATAACTACATCCTCTTACCATCTTTGCATTAAATACACTGATGATATAAAATTCATTTTGATATTTCAAATCAATTTTTGTCTAGCCGAAACAATTAGCATAGAGATACCTGAAAGTAGTATGCACATAAGCCAATCATGTTTGATGATAAAGCATATACTTTGTAACAATCTTATTCATTTATTAATAAAAAGTATTAATTTAATAAAGGCTTTTAATTATCTACATGATGCTGTTTTATAATATGTGATAAACCCATAGTTTTAAGCAATGCTTTTAGAATAATGATGATGATCATTCTAATGAGATCTAAATTCTTAGAAAGCTTAAAACTAAAATTGTTCCCAATCGTTGGATTACTAAATTGGGGATTAGTGAATCCGGATAGATTGGTACATACGTTGCTTGCTCATTGGATGAGGATGATTGATCTCATGATCATTTGTGTGGAGACACTAAAGCAAGTATGTAGGTGCTTATTAGAGAATAAGTTCACTGAACGTGGCTTGCTAAGGAATACCTAATGGAGTTTTATTTGCCTGTTAATAGGAATTCCTGTAGTGATAGTAGTACAAGTAATCCTTGGACTTGAGATCATCATAGTATCTTGTGTATGATGAATTATACTTTGACTTATTCCTTAAGACCCTTAGGGTATATCAAAGGGTATGCTTGGGTATAATAAGTTGTACATGGAGATAATGTATGATCAATAAAGAATCTACCACTTCTAATAAAAGAAGAGAAATGTCCTATGTGATTCGATAAATGACAACCCAGTAGTCCTTGGTTAAAGCGCGAATGAAATTAGAAAGGAGTTTCTAATTTGCATTATTTGGAGTCATGCATTTAAGGATCGGAATAAATATAATTAAATAAAATAAGACTTGACAAAGAATTCCATGTCTTATATTTAATTGGGACATTGTATGGTGGAAGGATTGAATTGTGCAGTAACTATTTACTCAAAGGTTCTTTTATGATTAATGTTGAAATCTATATTATCTGGAAAGTCGTTGATCGCTAGGGAGGCTTATCCCTATTGTAGAATAAATATTATTTATTTAAATAAATTAATTATTTAATTTATTTATTTAAATAAGATTAGAATTGTTCTAATTGATTTATTCACAATAGGTTTAATATGGAGAACCTAAAGGGTCACACCACCAAAAGGAAGAATAATTATTTAAGAAGTTAATGGCATAATCGTAATAATATGTTAAGTATATTTAATTTAATCTATGGTGATAGAATAAATTAAATAGCTTAATATTTATTATTTAATATTTTAGAAATATTAAATATAAATTAATAAGAGGAGTCTTATTAATATTATTACAATTATTATTATTTTAATTTCTAAAAGAGTTTAGGAATTAATTTAATATAAGTACTCTCATTTATTCCTAATAGGATTAGGAGGAAAAATTAGTTAAAGGAGTTTAATTAATTATCCCTAATAAGATTAGGGAGCTTAATTAATTAAAAGAATTTAATTAATTAAATAAATCCTAATTCCTTAATTGTTAAGGTGGGTTGCCCACATCAATAAATAAGAGAAGTCTTATTATGGATGGGGATTTTGTTGACTTTTACAACGACATAATTCCAATTTGTTGGAGAGTACGCCCTTTTTCTATAGAGATAGAAAAAACTAGGGTTTGAGCCAATACACCTTCTTCTTGAATTTTCTTCTTCCTTGGTGGATCACCTCTAGAGGCCAAACATATGGGTGGCTAACGTTGATCAAAGGAAGGAACAAAACCCGGTGGATTCAAGTTGAACGCGAAAGGATTTGGAGGTGAACTTGTACGAGGAAGCTCGATCTTCAAGGTATGATTTTATTCTTTATCTTTTCATTTAATTAATAATTATGCATAAAGGGTGATCCGTATATATGGTTTGTAAATTTTAAACTCGATTTTACACGCCCGCATTATTTTGCAATTTGATTACGCATATGAATATTACAAAACCTAATGATGGCATCGAGCCAAACCTTTATGCAAATTAATAATTGTTTTAATTTGATATGTATATTGATATGTGTTTAGAACAATTTAATTGGGCATAATTTTATTGTATAAGATTTATAAAAAAAAAAAAAAAAAAAATGTGGCTATCTTTTATTTGCATTTTTTTTAAACGAAATCATGATTTATATATATATATATATATATATATATATATATATATATATATATATATATATATATCTTGTTTGCGGCTTAAAAAAAAAAAAAAGAGGAACGGATATATATATATATATATATATATATATATATATATATATATATATATATATATATATATATATATATATATATATTACGAATATATATATATATATATATTCTTAATTATTATATAATTAAAATAAAAGTTTATTTTAATTTTAAAATAAAAGGTTTATTTTAATATTAAAATATAAAGTTTTATTTTAATTTTAAATAATTTTATAATTAAAATAAAAGTTTATTTTAATCTTAAAATAAAGGTTTATTTTAATCTTAAAATAAAAGGTTTATTTTAATATTAAAATAAAAGATTTATTTTAATTTTAAAATTAGAATTTTATGCTAACTAATTAGAGTTGGAATTGGATTCCATGCTAACTAATTGGAGTTGAAATTGGATTCTATTTTTTCCTTAAATAAAGGAGTTTATTTAGATATGGAATAAGATTTCATATTATTCAAAATAAAGGAGTTTATTTGTGAATAGGAAAGAGAATCCTAATTTTTTAAATAAAAGGAGTTTATTTAGATATGAAATATGATTTCATATTATTCAAAATAAAGAAGTTTATTTGTGAATAGGAAAGAATATCCGTGTTTCCTTTAATAAAAGATTTTTTTTACATGGAATTGGATTCCATAATTAATTAAAATAAAAGAGTTTATTTTAATTAAATAATTTTTTTTTTACATGGAATTGGATTCCATAATTAATTAAAATAAAGGAGTTTATTTTGATTAAAGATTTTGATTAAAATAAAATAGTTTATTTTATTCAAAATAGGATAAATTAAAATAAAATAGTTTTATTTTGATTTAAATTTGGATTAAAATAAAGGAGTTTATTTTGATTCAAAAATAGATTTTATACTAACTAAATTTGCCCATTAAATGATATCAATATATATATTAAATGTTTATTATTCATAAGATGAATGTTATTTATTGATCATATGGTGATGTGTATGATAATAAATAGGATTGATTATGGACTATTGACCAATGCGATTGAATTTTATTTTAGTTGGATGCATGAATGTATGGGTTTTATTAAATGGGGAATCACAAGACATCGCCTTCTCTAATTTTTCTTAATGTAAATTCTATCTCCTCCTATGTACTTCCCTCGATCACGATCAAGGTTTCTATTTATTTTAAATAGTTTTGTAATAGGAATAGTTAGAATTAATTTTGAAGAATTAGAGATCAAGGAGCAAGGAGCAACGAGTGCTTGAAGACCGTTTGTAATGGAGCCGTAATTAAATGTAATAGTTATATTTAAATATTAATTCTAGCACCCTTTAGGTTTGACCTTTTGGTTCACTTGGTGGCTCTAGTGAACCAAACTAGAATAAAAGTCCATAATCAATCCGGGTAGAATATAGTATTTTATATGTGCATGCTTATACTATATATATTATATATTATGCAAACACGCTTCGCATGTTCATTAATATGACGCGTATTTATATATATATATATAATATGTTGCCGCTAAACAAGATGAGACAAATTAATAACAAACCCCTCAATTTTTTATATTAAGTCCTAAGCGTTCAAAGATATTTGGAATATCGACGTCGCAGCCTTCTAGCATGATAAAATTAATAGAGTATTAAATATTTAATATGAGTTTGTTGTGTCACCACAAGGCAAGTATTAAGTATTTAAAATGTTAATTTATCACATTTGATGCTTATAAAGAAAATTGAACAATATTGTTTTGTTATTTGTAACCACAAGGATGATATTTTCTTTTTGAATATATGGAGTGCTAGGTCGGACTTAACTTGGATAATTTTGATTCGGATGTGCCACCACTTGATCAAAATAATCTAAGAGGCAAAAGAAAAGGAGTTGCATAGTTGATGTAATTGACAAAAGTTGTCTACCTATTTATTTATATATAGTAGTTGTTGTGTCATACTTTTGAAGTAGTAGTATGCACACAAGCCAATCATGTTTGATGATAAAGCATATACTTTGTAACAATCTTATTCATTTATTAATAAAAAGTATTAATTTATTAAAGGCTTTTAATTATCTACATGATCTTTGTTTTATAATATGTGATAAACCCATAGTTTTAAGCAATGCTTTTAGAATAATGATGATGATCATTCTAATGAGATCTAAATTCTTAGAAAGCTTAAAACTAAAATAGTTCCCAATCGTTGGATTACTAAATTGGGGATTAGTGAATCCGGATAGATTGGTACATACGTTGCTTGCTCATTGGATGAGGATGATTGATCTCATGATCATTTGTGTGGAGACACTAAAGCAAGTATGTATGTGCTTATTAGAGAATAAGTTCACTGAACGTGGCTCGCTAAGGAATACCTAATGGAGTTTTATTTCTTCCGTCAATAGGAATTTCTGTAGTGATAGTAGTACAAGTGATCCTTGGACTTGAGATCATCATAGTATCTTGTGTATGATGAGTTATACTTTGACTTATTCCTTAAGACCCTTAGGGTATATCAAAGGGTATGCTTGGGTATAATAAGTTGTACATGGAGATAATGTATGATCAATAAAGAATCTACCACTTCTAATAAAAGAAGAGAAATGTCCTATGTGATTCGATAAATGAAAACCCAAGTAGTCCTTGGTTAAGGCGAATGAAATTAGAAAGGAGTTTCTAATTTGCATTATTTGGAGTTGTGCATTTAAGGATCGAAATACATATAATTAAATAAAATAAGACTTAATGATAATTCCATGTCTTATATTTAATTGGGACATTGTATGGTGGAAGGATTGAATTGTCACGGTAACTATTTACTCAAAGGTTCTTTTATGATTAATGTTGAAATCTATATTATCCGGAAAGTCGTTGATCGCTAGGAGGCTTATCCCTATTGTAGAATAAATATTATTTATTTAAATAAATTAATTGTTTAATTTATTTATTTAAATAAGATTAGAATTGTTCTAATTGATTTATTCACAATTGGGTTTAATATGGAGAACCTAAAAGGTCACACCATAAAAGGAAGAATAATTATTTAAGAAGTTAATGGCATAATCGTAATAATATGTTATGTATATTTAATTTAATCTATGGTGATAGAATAAATTAAATAGCTTAATATTTATTATTTAATATTTTAGAAATATTAAATATAAATTAATAAGAGGAGTCTTATTAATATTATTACAATTATTATTATTTTAATTTCTAAAAGAGTTTAGGAATTAATTTAATATAAGTATCTCATTTATTCCTAATTGGATTAGGAAGGAAAATTAGTTAAAGGAGTTTAATTAATTATCCCTAATAAGATTAGGGAGCTTAATTAATTAAAAGAATTAATTAATTAAAACCCAATTCCTTAATTGTTAAGGTGGGTTGCCTACATCTATAAATAAGAGGAGTCTTATTATGGGTGGTATGAGTTGTTGACTTTTAACAACTACGTAATAATTCCAAGTTGTTGGGAGTACACCTTTTCTATAGAGATAGAAAACTAGGGTTAGCCAAAACACCCATCTTCTTGAATCTTTCTTATTCCTGGTGGATCACCTCAGAGGCCAAACATTTGGGTGGCTAACGTTGATCAAAGGAAGGAACAAAACCCGGTGGATTCAAGTTGAACGCGAAAAGGATTGGAGGTGAACTTGTACCGAGGAAGCTCGATCTTCAAGGGTATGATTCTCATTCGTTATCTTTTCGTTTAATTAATAATTATGCATAAAGGTGATCCGGGTATATGGTTTGTAAATTTTTTAAACTCGATTTTACACGCTTAGCACTTTTTATGCAATTTGATTCATACCATGAATATTACAAATCTAATAAATTGGTATCGAGCCAAACCTTTATGCTAATTATTAATTGTTTTAATTTATATATTGATATGTGTTTAGAACAATTTAATTGGGCATAATTTTATTGTATAAAATTTATTAAATAATAAAAAAAAAAAACAAAAAAGGTCATTTTTTTTTTGGAAAAGCTGACCGACTTCATGCACTCACTCTACTAAATAAAGTTTAAAATTTGATTTAAAGCAACAAGAAATGGGCAATCCAAGTGGAAATCAAAAGTATATCCACAGTTTTCTTTTTTTTTTTGAGTATAATATATATATATATAGTAAAATTATATATATATATATATATATTATATTACGGTAATATTATATATATATATATATATATATATATATATATATAATATTCTTAAGAATTTTATTATTAAAATAAAAGTTTATTTTAATATTAAAATAAAAAGTTTATTTTATATTAAAATATAAAGTTTATTTTAATTTTAAAATTAGAATTTCATGCTAACTAATTAGAGTTGGAATTGGATTCCATGATAACTAATTGGAGTTGAAATTGGATTCTATTCTTTCCTTAAATAAAGGAGTTTGTTTAGATATGAAATAAGATTTCATATTATTCAAAATAAAAGAGTTTATTTGTGAATAGGAAAGAGAATCCATCCATATTTCCTTAAATAAAGGAGTTTATTTAGATATGAAATAAGATTTCATATTATTCAAAATAAAGGAGTTTATTTGTGAATAGGAAAAAGAATATCAAGTGTTTCCTTTAATAAAGATTTTTTTTTTTTTACATGGAATTGGATTCCATAATTAATTAAAATAAAAGAGTTTATTTTAATTAAAATTTTTTTATATATATATGGAATTGGATTCCATAATTAATTAAAATAAAGGAGTTTATTTTGATTAAAATTTTGATTAAAATAAAAAATAGTTTATTTTATTCAAAATAGGATAAATTAAAATAAAATAGTTTCATTTTGATTTAAATTTGGATTAAAATAAAGGAGTTTATTTTGATTCAAAAAATAGATATTATACTAACTAAATTTGCCCATTAATTGATATCAATATATATATTAAATGTTTATTATTCATAAGATGAATGTTATTTATTGATGCATATGGTGATGTGTATGATAATAAATGGGATTGATTATGGACTATTGACCAATGTGATTGGATTTTATTTTAGTTGGATGCATGAATGTATGGGTTTTATTAAATGGGGTCTGCGTACTTCGTCTTCTCTAATTTTTCTTAATGTAAATTCTATCTCCTCCTATGTACTTCCCCTTGACTGCTGATCAAGGCTTCTATTTATTTTAAAATAGTTTTGTAATAGGAATATTTAGAATTAATTTTGAAGAATTAGAGATCAAGGGACAAGAAGCGCTTGAAGACCCGTTTTGTAATAGAGCAGGGTTTAAATGTAATAGTTATATTTAAATATTATTTCGCACCCCTAGGTTTGACCTTTTGGTTCACTTGGTGGCTCTAGTGAACCAAACTAGAATAAAAGTCCATAATCAATCCGGGTAGAATATAGTATTCTATATAATGCATGCTTATATATATATATATTATATATTATGCAAACATGCTTCGCATGTTTATTAATACGACGACGTATTTTTTATATATATATATAAATGCGCTAAAAACAAGATGAGACAAATTAATAACAAACCCCTCAATTTTTTATATTAAGTCCTAAGCGTTCAAAGATATTTGGAATATCGAGCGTCAGCCTTTCTAGCATGATAAAATTAATAGAGTATTAAATATTTAATATGAGTTTGTTGTGTCACCACAAGGTAAGTATTAAGTATTTAAGATGTTAATTTATCACATTTGATGCTTATAAAGAAAATTGAACAATATTGTTTTGTTGTGTCACCACAAGGATGATATTTTTCTTTTTTTGAATATATGGAGTGCTAGGTCGGACTTAACTTGGATAATTTTGATTCTTGGATGTGCCACCACTTGATCAAAATAATCTAAGAGGCAAAAGAAAAGGAGTTCATAGTTGATGTAATTGACAAAAGTTGTCTAGCTATTTATTTATATATAGTTTGTTGTGTCACCACAAGGCTATATACATTTGAAATGGGATCCTTATTCTCACTAGCAAATCTTTAATTAGATTTTGCGAACTATATAAGTGAGGTAATATAGTTTGAAGAAAATAGTGGGAGATACCAATTTAAAACAAGACCTAATTTATTTTGGTAATTAATAAAAGAATGTATGTTAAAATGTTGTTAATTACAAATTCATTTACTTGAATTTTACAATGTCTAAAATTACTATCACTGCGAAGCATATTAGATGCTAAATTAATCGTAATCAATTAAGCGGATTGGTTAAGGAATTTGAGAATAGTTCTCATAGGTTGAAAAGCTATCTTATGTCCTTAATACGCCTATCCTCGCAATGGTTGCGCATAATGCCTCCGAGGAAGAGATTGCTACTTTTAGAAAATGGCAAGATGATGCATGATTGGCTCAATGCATCATGCTCAGATCCATCGATGAGTAACAAGCTGTCACACTGAAACTATGGATACTTCTACTATACTCCGCACGTCAAGTAGTTGATGGTGAGGAAAAAGGGACCGATAGATATCGAGATATCTAAGGAGCTCTTCCGATCTAGAATGGCCAATGGCACTATAAGATGCAGAATAAAAGGTTCTTAACATAATCAATTTGATTGATCAATTAGGACAAACTGGTTTTGTCATGGATGGAGAGTTGAGCCAAGATTTGATCTTGCACTCACTCCGGAACCTTTCACAATTGTTGTGAATTTTCATATAAACAAGCTAAATATCGCCCTCACCGATTTGCTTAACATGTTGATAAATGTTGAGAGTCACTTTCCAACGAAGAAAGATCAAGTCTTACTGGTAGGGGCCAAAGGATCTTCTCAAAAGAAGAACGATTCAAAGAAGGTAAATAGAAAGGCGTAAACAAAGGATAATAAGAACAAAACCGACACGGATAGCAAAGGAGTTTGTTTCCACTACAATAAGCCCGGACCTTTGGAAAGAAATCTGAGAAGCATCTTGCGAGAGAGGCTAACCAAAGAAGCTTAGTGAAGTTTCTACATAATACAATTTTTGTTCATGATTGAAATAAATTTTTCTTTAAGTCAAGGTTCTACTTGGGTATTGGATACCGACTTTGGTTATCATAAATATAGATTTATGAAGGACCAAGCAAGTAGAAAGCTAAACAAATATAAGTAATCCTATGTGCGGGAAATGTAGCAAAGGTTGCCATATTAGCCATAGAAACTTATAGTTTAGCAATGCCTACGGGCAAATCAATTAAGTCAATAAGTTGTTATTGTATTCCAATTCTTGTTAGAAACATTATTTCCATTTTATTGTTGGACAATAAAATTTTTGGTATTATAATTAAGAACAATTGTTGTTCTATTTATAATAATAATGTTTTGTATAGAATCGGAATATTACTTAATAAATTTTGTATACTGACTTACATGAAAATAATTTTGCATATTGAACAAATTAGTATAAGAAAAGGAGATGATCATTCAAAGAGTTGAATGTGTGTATTTGTTAAAATACAAGTGTGAATTATTTGAAAGGTTCAAAGAATTCAGAAGTGAAACAAATTGGCAAAGTATTAAGATTCTTTGATTAGATCAAGGAATAAATACTTGTGCAATAAGTTTCTAGATCATCTCAAATGGTTTTCTCATAATGGACACATCCCGACACGTAATAATTGATTGATGTATCCGAATGAAAAATCATACCTTGTTGAACATGGTGCGGTCCATAATGATTTTACCGACATTTCAAAGTATCCTTCAGGTCATGTCCTAGAAATGGTCGACATATCTACGGAAAAGGTAACCTCAAAATCAGCCCCAAGACTCCATAAAAGTTATGGACAGGGAGGATTCCTAATCTTAAGTATGTTAAGATAAGGGGTTGTCCAACTTATGTGAAAAGGTTTCAAAGGATAAGCTTGGGACAAGATTTTATAAGTGTCGATTTGTGGGACATCCTAAAGTAAGTTTAGGGTATATGTTCTATAATTCTACTTAACAAAAGGTGTTTATTCGAAACACACGCTTCTAAGATAAAGGTGTTTATCATTGAAGGGGCTAGTGGGAGGATAATAGATCTTGAAAAGTTCATGATCCACAAAACACTATAAGTCAAATAAGAAGAACCTGTAGATAGACCTATTGTACCACAACCGAATCGTAAATCTGGAATAGTACCAAAGATACCTAGGAGGTATGGATTCATCATGGATGATGATGATGAGGTACACATCATAGAAGATGATGATCCAGAGTTACATTCGATGAGGTAAGACTTCTAGTGTGTACAAAAGGGTCAGTGGGAGCGTCGTGAAATTTCTAGTATTATATGTTGATATACTACGGATGAGGAATTACATACCAATGCTACAATCAGTAAAGATAAAGTTGTCTAAACATTCCTCCATGAATGATTTGGAAGAGTATCTTAATTGGGGATATAAATCTATATAGATAGATTTAAGAGGATGCTCGACTTAACCCAAGGAACGTATATTCATTTGATGCTAAAGTTGTTTAGCATAGAAAACTCCAAGAGATGTCTCATGTCGATGAGCAATGGAGTGTATCTCTCTTAATAGTCCCCAAAGACTCCTGAAAAGAGAGGTCACATGAGTAACAATCATGTATGCAATGAAATGTACGAGACCTGATGTTGATCAGTCATATTCTGGAGAAGTTCACTATGAGTCAGTGAAAAACATCTTAAAGTGCTTAACCGGCACTAAGGATGTGATCATATTCATGGTGGGTCTGAATTAAAACTAGAGGGCTTTATAGACTCAAGTTTTTCAGACAGACCAAGACGACCGAAAATCCACTTTAAGGTAAAGTGTTACCTTGAACAGTGGTGTAGTGAATTGAAAGGGTTCAAACAAAGAAAGAGTTCTTTGGTTTAGTGATAAAGACAAAGTATATAGCTATAAATGAAGCTGCAAGTTGATTGTTTGGATTAAAAGTTCATTACAGAACTAGGAATAGTTCCTAAGTCTCTTCTTGGATCTAAACATGTGTTGTGGCACTTTCATTTGATTATTAGAATCATTGAAAGATGGGAAATCACTATAGAGATAGTGGACTCTCATGAACAACATTACATATCCATTAATTAAAGCTTATCCAACAGCAGGATAATCGTCACTTAGAGAAGAAGAGTATGAGTTACCATGACGATTGGCTTTAGTGCAAGTGGGAGATTGAAAGTAGTATGCACACAAGCCAATCATGTTTGATGATAAAGCATATACTTTGTAACAATCTTATTCATTTATTAATAAAAAGTATTAATTTATTAAAGGCTTTTAATTATCTACATGATCTTTGTTTTATAATATGTGATAAACCCATAGTTTTAAGCAATGCTTTTAGAATAATGATGATGATCATTCTAATGAGATCTAAATTCTTAGAAAGCTTAAAACTAAAATAGTTCCCAATCGTTGGATTACTAAATTGGGGATTAGTGAATCCGGATAGATTGGTACATACGTTGCTTGCTCATTGGATGAGGATGATTGATCTCATGATCATTTGTGTGGAGACACTAAAAGCAAGTATGTAGGTGCTTATTAGAGAATAAGTTCATCGAAGCATTGGCTCGCTAAGGAATACCTAATGGAGTTTTATTTGCTTTTGTCAATAGGAATTCTCAGTAGTGATAGTAGTACAAGTGATCCTTGGACTTGAGATCATCATAGTATCTTGTGTATGATGAGTTATACTTTGACTTATTCCTTAAGACCCTTAGGGTATATCAAAGGGTATGCTTGGGTATAATAAGTTGTACATGGAGATAATGTATGATCAATAAAGAATCTACCACTTCTAATAAAAGAAGAGAAATGTCCTATGTGATTCGATAAATGAAAACCAAAGTAGTCCTTGGGTTAAGGCGTAATGAAATTAGAAAGGAGTTTCTAATTTGCATTATTTGGAGTTGTGCATTTAAGGATCGAAATACATATAATTAAATAAAATAAGACTTGACAGTAATTCCATGTCTTATATTTAATTGGGACATTGTATGGTGGAAGGATTGAATTGTACAGTAACTATTTACTCAAAGGTTCTTTTATGATTAATGTTGAAATCTATATTATCCGGAAAGTCGTTGATCATTAGGGAGACTTATCCCTATTGTAGAATAAATATTATTTATTTAAATAAATTAATTGTTTAATTTATTTATTTAAATAAGATTAGAATTGTTCTAATTGATTTATTCAACTTAGGTTTAATATGGAGAACCTAAAGGTCACACCATAAAAGGAAGAATAATTATTTAAGAAGTTAATGGCATAATCGTAATAATATGTTATGTATATTTAATTTAATCTATGGTGATAGAATAAATTAAATAGCTTAATATTTATTATTTAATATTTTAGAAATATTAAATATAAATTAATAAGAGGAGTCTTATTAATATTATTACAATTATTATTATTTTAATTTCTAAAAGAGTTTAGGAATTAATTTAATATAAGTACTCTCATTTATTCCTAATTGGATTAGGAAGGAAAATTAGTTAAAGGAGTTTAATTAATTATCCCTAATAAGATTAGGGAGCTTAATTAATTAAAAGAATTAATTAATTAAAACCCAATTCCTTAATTGTTAAGGTGGGTTGCCTACATCTATAAATAAGAGGAGTCTTATTATGGGTGGTATGAGTTGTTGACTTTAACAACTACGTAATAATTCCAAGTTGTTGGGAGTACACCTTTTCTATAGAGATAGAAAACTAGGGTTAGCCAAAACACCCATCTTCTTGAATCTTTCTTCTTCCTTGGTGGATCACCTCTAGAGGCCAAACATTTGGGTGGCTAACGTTGATCAAAGGAAGGAACAAAAACCCGGTGGATTCAAGTTGAACGCGAAAAGGATTGGAGGTGAACTCGTACCTGAGGAAGCTCGATCTTCAAGGGTATGATTCTCATTCGTTATCTTTTTCGTTTAATTAATAATTGTGCATAAAGGGTGATCCGGGTATATGGTTTGTAAATTTTTTTTAAACTCTGATTTTACACGCTTCCGCACTTTTTATGCAATTTGATTGCGCCCATGAATATTACAAATCTAACAACCACAAGGCTATATACATTTGAAATGGGATCCTTATTCTCACTAGCAAATCTTTAATTAGATTTAGCCGAACTATATAAGTGAGGGTAATATAGTTTGAAGAAAATAGTGGGAGATACCAATTTAAAACAAGACCTAATTTATTTTGGTAATTAATAAAAGAATGTATGTTAAAATGTTGTTAATTACAAATTCATTTCTGTAATTTTACAATGTCTAAAATTACTATCACTACGAAGCATATTAGATGCTAAATTAACCAGACCAAATTAAACGGATTGGTTAAGGAATTTGAGAATAGTTCTCATGGTGAAAAGCTATCTTATGTCCTTAATACGCCTATCCCTGCAATGGTTGCAAACAATGCCTCTAAGGAAGAGATTGCTACTTTTTGAAAGTGGCAAGATGATGCATGATTAGCTCAATGCATCATGCTCGCATCCATGAGTAACGAGCTTGACACAAGATGAAACTATGGATGCTCCTACTATATTCCCGCACATCAAGTAGTTGATGGTGATGAAAGTAGGACCGATAGATATCGAGATATCTAAGGAGCTCTTCCGATCTAGAATGGCCAATGGCACTATATAATGCATGAATAAAAAGTCCTTAACATTATCAATTTGATTGATCAATTAGGACAACGAGTTTTGTCATGGATGGAGAGTTGAGCCAAGATTTGATCTTGCACTCACTCCGGACTCCTTTCACAATTGTTGTGAATTTTCATATGAAACAAGCTAGATATCGACCTCGCCGATTTGCTTAACATATTGAAAAATGTTGAGAGTCACTTTCCAACCAAGAAAGATCAAGTCTTACTTGGTAGGGCCAAAGGATCTTACAAAAGAAGAACGATTCAAAGAAGGTAAATAGAAAGGCGTAAACAAAGGATAATAAGAGCAAAGCGACACGGATAGCAAAGGAGTTTGCTTCCTTTCGCAATAAGCCCGGACACTTTGGAAAGAAAGCTGCGAGAAGCATCTTGCGAGAGGCTAACCAAAGAAGCTTAGTGAAGTTTGATTCATAATACGCTTTTTGTTCATGATTGAAATAAATTTTCTTTAAGTCAAGGTTCTACTTGGGTATTGGATACCGACTTTGGTTATCATAAATATAGATTTATGAAGGACCAAGAAGTAGAAAGCTAAATAAATATAAGTAATCTACTATGTGCGGGAAATGTAGCAAAGGTTGCCATATTAGCCATAGAAACTTATAGTTTAGCAATGCTACTGGACAAATCTATTAAGTCAATAAGTTGTTATTGTATTCCAGTTCTTGTTAAAATATTATTTCCATTTTATTGTTGGACAATGAAATCTTTGGTATTATAATTAAGAACAATTGTTGTTCTATTTATAATAATAATGTTTTGTATAGAACGGAATACTACTTAATGAATTTTGTATACTTGACTTACGTGAAAATATATTTTGTATATTGAACAAACTAGTATAAGAAAAGGAGATGATCATTCAAAGAGTTGAATGTATGTATTTGTTGAAATACAAGTGTGAATTATTTGAAAGTTTCAAAGAATTGTAAGTGAAATAAATTGGCAAAGTATTAAGATTCTTTGATTAGATCAAGGAATAAATACTTGTGCAATAAGTTTTAGATCATCTCAAATGGTTTTCTCACAATGGACGCCTCCTGATATGCAATAATTTATTGATGTATCTAAAATGAAAAATCGTACCTTGTTGGACATGGTGCGGTCCATAATGATTTTACTGACATTCCAAAGTATCCTTACAGGATAATATCCTAGAAATGGCTACATATCTACGGAAAAAGGTAACCTCAAAATCCGGCCCCAAGACTCCATAAAAGTTATGGATAGGAGGATTCCTAATCTTAAGTATGTTAAGATAAGGGTTGTCAACTTATGTGAAAAGGTTTCAAAGGATAAGCTTGGGACAAGATTTGACAAGTGTCGATTTGTGGGACATCCTAAAGTAAGTTTAGGGTATATGTTCTATAATTCTACTTAGCAAAAGGTGTTTGTTACGAAACACGCCGCCTTTCTAATATAAAGGTGTTTATCATTAAAAGGGGCTAGTGGGAGGATAATAGATCTTGAAAAGTTCAAGAACCACAAAACACTATAAGTCAAATAAGAGGAACCTATAGATAGAACTGTTATACCACAAAAAGAATCGTAAATCTAGAATAGTACCAAAGATACCTAGGAGGTATGGATTCATCATATGATGATGATGATGAGGTACACATCATGAAGATGATGATCCGATTACATACGATGAGGTAAGTGTTGTAGACACTCGGAGAAATGGATTGAAGCAAGTTTCTCAAATATGGAACATTCGTTTTGATGAGGCAATCAAAAGAGTTTGATTTTATCAAAAATAAGAATGAACCTAGTGTGTACAAAAGGGTCGGTGGGGAGCATCGTGACATTCCTAGTACTATATGTTGATATACTACGGATAAGGAATGACATACCAATGCTACAATCAGTAAAGATAAAGTTGTCTAAACATTCCTCCATGAATGATTTGGAAGAGTATCTTAATTGGGGATATAAATCTATATAGATAGATTTAAGAGGATGCTCGACTTAACCCAAGGAACGTATATTCATTTGATGCTAAAGTCGTTTAGCATGGCAAACTCCAAGAGATGTCTCATGTCGATGAGCTATGGAGTGTATCTCTCTTAATAGTCCCCATGACTCTCACGAAAAAGAGAGGTCGCATGAGTGACAATCATGTATGCAATGAAATGTACGAGACCTGATGTTGATCAGTCATATTATGGAGAAGTTCACTATGAGTCAGTGAAAAACATCTTAAAGTGCTTAACCGGCACTAAGGATGTGATCATATTCATGGTGGGTCTAAATTAAAACTAGAGGGCTTAATAGACTCAAGTTTTTCAGATAGACCAAGATGACAGAAAATCCACTTTAAGGTAAAGCGTTATCTTGAACAATTGGTGCGAGTGAATTGGAAAGGTTCCAAACAAAGACAAAAGAGTTCTTTGGGTTTAGTGATAAAGACAAAGTATATAGCTATAAATGAAGTCGCAAGTTGATTGTTTGGATTAAAAGTTCATTCTGTAACTAGGAATAGTTCCTAAGTCTCATCTTGGATCTAAACATGTGTTGTGGCACTTTCATTTGATTATTAGAATCATTGAAAGATGGGAAATCACTATAGAGATAGTGGACTCTCAAGAATAACATTACATATCCATTAACTAAAGCTTATCCAACAGCAGGATAATCGTCACTTAGAGAAGAAGAGTATAAGATACCATGACGATTGGCTTTAGTGCAAGTGGGAGATTGAAAGTAGTATGCACACAAGCCAATCATGTTTGATGATAAAGCATATACTTTGTAACAATCTTATTCATTTATTAATAAAAAGTATTAATTTATTAAAGGCTTTTAATTATCTACATGATGCTGTTTTATAATATGTGATAAACCCATAGTTTTAAGCAATGCTTTTAGAATAATGATGATGATCATTCTAATGAGATCTAAATTCTTTGAAAGCTTAAAACTAAAATAGTTCCCAATCGTTGGATTACTAAATTGGGGATTAGTGAATCCGGATAGATTGGTACATACGTTGTTTGCTCATTGGATGAGGATGATTGATCTCATGATCATTTGTGTGAAGACACTAAAGCAAGTATGTAGGTGCTTATTAGAGAATAAGTTCATCGAACGTGGCTTGCTAAGGAATACCTAATGGAGTTTTATTTGCTGTCAATATAGAATTCTCAGTAGTGATAGTAGTAGACAAGTAATCCTTGGAGTTGAGATCATCATAGTATCTTGTGTATGATGAATTATACTTTGACTTATTCCTTAAGACCCTTAGGGTATATCAAAGGGTATGCTTGGGTATAATAAGTTGTACATGGAGATAATGTATGATCAATAAAGAATCTACCACTTCTAATAAAAGAAGAGAAATGTCCTATGTGATTCGATAAATGACAACCCAAAGTAGTCCTCGGGTTAAGGCGTAATGAAATTAGAAAGGAGTTTCTAATTTGCATTATTTGAGTTGTGCATTTAAGGATCAAAATACATATAATTAAATAAAATAAGACTTGTGAAGAATTCCATGTCTTATATTTAATTGGGACATTGTATGGTGGAAGGATTGAATTATGCAGTAACTATTTACTCAAAGGTTCTTTTATGATTAATGTTGAAATCTATATTATCCGGAAAGTCGTTGATCGCTAGGGGAGGCTTATCCCTATTGTAGAATAAATATTATTTATTTAAATAAATTAATTATTTAATTTATTTATTTAAATAAGATTAGAATTGTTCTAATTGATTTATTCACAATAGGTTTAATATGGAGAACCTAAAGGGTCACACCATAAAAGGAAGAATAATTATTTAAGAAGTTAATGGCATAAATCGTAATAATATGTTAAGTATATTTAATTTAATCTATGGTGATGATAAAAATATTAAATATAAATTAATAAGAGGAGTCTTATTAATATTATTAGTACAATTATTATTATTTTAATTTCTAAAAGAGTTTAGGAATTAATTTAATATAAGTACTCTCATTTATTCCTAATAGGATTAGGAGGGAAAATTAGTTAAAGGAGTTTAATTAATTATCCCTAATAAGATTAGGGAGCTTAATTAATTAAAAGAATTTAATTAATTAAATAAATCCTAATTCCTTAATTGTTAAGGTGGGTTGCCCACATCAATAAATAAGAGGAGTTTTATTATGGATGGGGATTTTGTTGACTTTTACAACGACATAATTCTAATTTGTTGGAGAGTACGCCCTTTTTCTATAGAGATAGGAAAAACTAGGGTTTGAGCCAATACACCTTCTTCTTGAATTTTCTTCTTCCTTGGTGGATCACCCTCAGAGGCCAAACATATGGGTGGCTAACGTTGATCAAAGGAAGGAACCAAACCTGGTGGATTCAAGTTGAACGCGAAAGGATTTGGAGGTGAACTTGTACCTGAGGAAGCTCGATCTTCAAGGGTATGATTTTATTCTTTATCTTTTCGTTTAATTAATAATTATGCATAAAGGGTGATCCGGGTATATGGTTTGTAAATTTTAAAACTCTGATTTTTACACGCTTCCGCATTATTTTGCAATTTGATTGTGCACATGAATATTACAAACCTAACAATACCAAGAATAGTTCTTTTAAAATCTATTGGTTTCAAAAATTGAACCAATTCTTTCATTTTTAAAACGTGCACTTAAGCATGATTTTAAGAAACTTCGAAATCTAGCATAGCTAGATGACTTGGAATATCATATTCTCCATCTTCCTTCATTGTCTTACTTGTGACAATACTTAATCTTCTCTAGCACCTTCAATGCTAAGTCTACTAAAAATAACTCATTTTCAGTCTACACATTCCTATACCTTAGTATAGTCCATCAACTTACCACACATTATGAGTTCAGGAACTTTCCACAATAATATGAGTTTAAGAACTATCCCAGACTGACCATAAGTGTCCATTCGCTGAGAAGTTCAAAAACATACCATACAATTATGAGTCACGAACTTACCATAAGTATGAGTTTCAGAATTTCGCACCTACCTTATCATTCTCTACGTATAAAGTATATACATGAGAAAAGATTCACCTCTCGTCATATACATATTAATAGCGCTACCAATTCCAATGATTATCACTATAATAAACTGAGCAGTTGTTACACCAATCACAAATCTCTGCCCATACAAAGGTTCATACAACTCAGCTATCGCATAAGTCCTCAATTGAAATCCTAAAACTTCTAACTTTCACTTTACTTAATACGAATTTTCTTTAATTAGTATGCTATCCTTTACAACTCAATCTGAGTTCTTCTTCCCGTAATACTTCGTAGTACCATTCATTCATAACATTAGCTATGAATCATCCATCGTTTAATAGTTCATCTGTTACTATGATTTACTATGATCACGTGGTGATCTTCTTATCCTTCTATCTACGTATAGTCTTAGGTACTCATACCTAAGATTTATAACCTATCAGCTCTGATACCAACCTGTAACGCCCCGAAATTCGGTCTATTTTCACATCCGGATTTCGTACGTCACGATCCCATCTTCTTCCAAATATACATCATTATATAACTAAATATAACAACATACATCCTCAAATCCCAGGTTCTAAAACCTTATAACCTCTTTCATTACAAATAATGATAATTACATTATTCTTTACATCTTCATGCGAAAGTGACTTTTATCTGCCACCAAGGATACATAATCATTCATTAAACTATTCTATAGTTTAATTCTATCATTCTATATTACAAGTCTTCGCTTGATCTTCACGCTCATTCATATAATGAATGATACTTCTTCTAGATACCGATCAGCTTGATATTTACGGGATCCTTAAGTTCTTCTAACATCGTTCGCTGAAAATGTTTTTATTTTAAGCAAGTGTGAGCATTCAATTGCTCAGCAAGTTATAACAGTTGAACAAACAACTTTGAGAATTCAGACATTCTTTTAAGACCTCCATAACTGAACAAAGGTTATGAAGCAGCTTGAAATATAGGAATAATCTCGATTCCTATCATTTTAAAACATTAGTCACATTAACTTTGAAATACTTTCATTCTCTACTCTCTTTCATACACATTCTGTCTGGCTAGAATCAATAGCACAGACTTAACAATAACGGTTCATGTATAAACAGAACATTCTCATATTGATCAGTTCAATCATAGAACAGTTCATATCATAGAAACACCGAAGTGTTCACATTGTGGCACAAGGCCTCATACATTCTACCACCTTGTACAAATATCGCACATTCGCATATAGACAGAACTTCTCAAGTTCAACATTTGAGAAGTTTAAGAAATTAGCATTCATTTAAAATATGAATGAAGTTAGGAAACTTGCCTTACGCATAGCTACAACTTATAGTTTACGCTGAACTGCTCATTTCAATTCCTATGTAACACATAAGGAAATAACACATACACCAATTAGTCATATACTTGACTTACGCACTGGTTTACTTAATTATACATCCTAGGGTTCACATTCTTACAACTAAGTTTACGCGACCAACTTCCTTTACTGGTTAACGGCTTCATGACATACGGACATGTCTTACTTAATACGTTCATCATCATTGATGATTTACATTCTTATCTTCTTCTTATAACTCTCCTAGGACTCAGCACACATCATCTATCTGCTAGTAGTCCATATGGTACTCTGAGTGGTTTCCCACAAACAACCAACAAATAAGTTCCCGTCTCATCTACACTGCCCATAATAGTGAGTTAGATCGGTTATTGAGTTTTGTATATACCTTCACTCTCTGAAGGAATTATTTAGCCCAGCTCCCATATGTTAACCATCAAAGGTTACAATTGCACCACAACCTAACTTATCTTAACTTATCCGAACTATTAAACTATAATGTTCGTTAAGTCAATTTCTTATTCCTTATGGCTTTCTGACAAATAAATGTCATACCTCAGGATTTATTCTTTATCGTTTAAGTCATACAGTCTTTTGTATACTCAGAACTATCATACCATATTTATTCTACGCATTTATAGCATTAAGCATTTTACATTACCATATTTTTATCTTATAATGTCCGGTCCATTCGACTCGGAACGTCTTCCAAGTTATAAACATTTGTTAGTTCCCAGAGGCACAATAGTTATCTAGAAGGGGGGGGGTTGAATAGATACTTAAAAACTTTTTTGTTAACTAAGACAGTTTTGATAATGATTTAAGCACAACGGAATTAAGGTTTCTTTGAAATCTCTTTTAGATAGTGAATTAATGAGAGTGAGGCAGTTATAACAGTTATAGGAAGATTAAAATAGACACAGTTGTTTTTACGTGGTTCAGAGCACTTAAAGCTCCTAGTCCAGTCTTTTACTCATCGAGTAGAAAATCCACTAAGGATGTCTTTTACACTTTCAAAATCTCATAGATTCCTTTTAGATCAGCAGTCTAGGCACTTCTTAGTTCACTCTTGAACTCTTCAAGTCCAGCAGACTTGGTTCTTCTCAATTCACTTAGAACTCTTCAAGTCCTTCAGATTTGGAACTCTTACTTCAATTGATTGGTAGTTATTGAGATCGTGATAGGTGCTACTCAGTTGCTATTAAGCACTTGTTCGTAAGAACTGAGTAGCTGAGCAAGCTTCCTCTTTTTCTCAGATCGTAGAGTAGAGCGTTGAGTGTTCTTGTGCGTTTTTGTTCAATGCTTGCTTAGTTTTCTCATCTGCACATATTCTACATATATGTGATCCTTGAAATATATCCGTTGAAGCCTTTGTTGAAGTATTAAATGCATTTTGACATTTCTACACTTTGATGGAGACTTTTCTGCACACCTTCTGAATTGCATTCGCCCACCGACATGACCTGAGATCGCTTTCTCACCTAACACCTGAAAAGGTGTTTTCCTCTGCCCTATGGTCCTTTCCTTAGCTTCTTGAACACGTTCCTTTTGTTGAATACAAAGGATATCTTTTGTACCATTGGGGCTGGTGAGTGCTTCAACGTTCAAAACCCATTCCACATTTGTTGGAATTTGTCTCCAAACAAAAGGTAGGGCTCGATGCTTCTGACACAAGGCAGATGATACTCTACGATCCATATCGTGGTGACTTGTCACATTGGTGCATGGTCTGAAGAGAACACTATGATCTCTTTCAAGAGTTTGCACACTACGATCTTTGCACACTGCGATCTTTACTTGCTCGTCTTGCAGACTCTACGTTTCTGAAGGCACACTACGATCTCTGAGTTAGCTTCGACAAAATTCTAGACCACTCTACGATTTTTGGAGAGGTCCTTTAAGGCAGATGCACTACGATCTTCTAAGCTCTACGTTCTGCCTTGGCTTTTGCAATCTGTTGATCAGCTTGATAGACTACGATTCTTGTGGAAGCCTATTTACCTTTCTAGTCATAGATCAACCTAACATCTTTGATCTCTTTATCTATTTATTCATTTATAGAATGACGAACATTAAAAGCTAAGATCAACCTAACAAATTTGATCTATCACTAAGCCCTTGTACATATATTCCTTGAAGGGCTTTACATATAATCATGAGTATTTACTTTAAACATCAAATCAAAATATGCATACTTCAAACAATCTCCCCCTATTTGATGTTGACATAACCAAGGAGATTTATTGTCATGATTATCAATATCTAGATGCATTTTAAGTAAATTAAACATGACTTAATATTTCAGTGAGCAGCTAAAATTTCTAGAGAATAAACATGAGTTTATTGATGTCTGAAGAGTAGATATTACAGATAAGCTTTACATCAATAAGAATTTAAGTTTCAACTTATCTCTATTTCTTTGGCCTTTTGCTTCTCGAAGGATTTGCGTATTCCTCAGCTCTTCTTTTCATAATAGCTTCATTTCTTCGAGTTATTTCTTCCAGCTCGCCTTGACTGAGTCTTTCACTATTATCATGTCTGTTCATGAGTGCAGGATCTCCTATTGGCATGTCTGACCCTGTTGAAGCGCATACTTGGATTAAAGAGATTGAGAAGGCGTTCGTAATATCTAGGGTAGCTAAGGGGAAAAAGACCACTTTTGCCACCTACAGGATGAAGGGTGAGGTAAATTTTTGGTGGGAAGCGAATTAGGCGAGGGCAGGAGAAGGTGTAGTTACATGGGATAGGTTTAAGACACTATTCTTCGAGAACTATTTCTCGTCCAGTATGCAAGCTAGGATGGAGGTGAAATTTTTAGAGTTAAAGTTGGAGAATATGACGGTGTCAGAATACGCCACAAAATTTAATGAGTTGGCTAGGTTTGCTCCGCATCAAGTTAATACGGAGGCTAGGAAAGCTAGAAGGTTTGAGTTGGGATTAAAACCCTGGCTCTACAACAAGGTGGAGGTGTTGCAGATCCCTACATTTGCAGCACTCATGGAGAAGGCTATTATTGATGAGGAGGGGAGTGAAGCCATGAGCCTCTACAATAAGGAGAGAAAGAACAAGAGTAAGGCTGAAGGAACTAGAAAGGTGGAAGTTAATAGTGGAAGTAAAAGTGGTTGTAGCAAGAGGAAGGGAAGCAATTTTGGGAGTATTCAGGTGAAGCAGGAAGGAGTTCAGAAGCAAGCTGTGCAGTGTGGAAACTGTGGAAAGAACCACTTTGGAGAATGTTTGAAGGGGAAGTTTATCTGCTACAAGTGCGGGCACGAGGGCCAAATCTCGCCCAACTGCCCCAATCCAAGAATGAACAGTGGATGTTTTCTGTGTGGATCGACTGAGCATAAGGTGAAGGATTGTCCAAAGAGGGGGATAAAGGCAAGGAGTGTGAATACTAGCAAGGGCAGTGGAACTCTAGTGATCACGGGACCAACGTCATCAAAGTAAGTGAAAGCGAAATCAACAAGCAGTGGTTCTGACATGACGGTCAGGGATACCAAGTAGCGGTTGGGTGGTGCAATTCCATGTATTATTCGTATAACTTTATTTTTTTTATATATAGTAATTATTTTATAAAGAAATTTGGAAGAAGGAATTTGAGTTCTTTTAGAAATCAAATTTTCATTTAATCAGATAGACAAGCTTTACGTGAATAGGTTAAAGATCAGTACGATCATTTATGATCAAGATCTACTTGTAATGATTGTATATACCACGTACACTTGTATGGGTAGGTTTTAAACCGATGAATCTGGGGATGTAATCTTTATAAGGGAGGGTGAATGTAACAACCCAATATTTTCTATACAAATAAATTAGAAATTTTGCGTATAAAATTTTTTTTATTTTATTTTTAATATGGTGTATTATGTCAAACCCTAGTTTACTATGGGAAACCCTAATTTGAAACTCAGTTGTGAGTTTAAGTCTGTTATATAACTGTGTTATATGATTTATGATTAACCCTAAGTAGCATTTAGATTTATTAATTTCTTGAAAACCTAATTACAAAAATTATAAATCCTAATTGCTAAATTAGCAAGGATAATTATAATTATTATATAATAACCCTAATGTCCATGTATGATTGGAACCCTAATGTCCATGTATGATTAGAACCCTAATCAAATTAAGAAAACCCTAATTATAAATTTTGCAAAGTAATTATATTTATTTTAAACCCTAATTAAATAATTTGGGTAATATATATTAAAATTGTTGGACTATGATTATTGCATGGCACAAATCAATTATGGGATAAGCCCAAAAAGAAATCAATTCAAGCCCAAGCTTAGTCCACATAACCAAGGGTATTTTAGACCTTTGATTTATCTAATTTATGCATAAAAATAATAACTAAATAAAGAATTAGAGAGTATATACATGGCTGGCCATAATTTGCCTTTTTAGGCAAGAAATGATGCTAATCAAGTTTCCTTAATTAGCTAATGACCCTACTTTTTCAAAAAGGTACAATGTTGTCAACATCTCATTGGTGGAAATCTCACTAAGCATGCTTAAGATCAAGATAAGGAGTTTGGACTAATGGATAACACAAGTATGGGGGATAATAGATAAAACCCACATACATTGCTAGACTTCTATAAATAGACTAGACAGAGAGAAACTAATTTATTTTTGTTAGCATTTTTCCCAACACTCATTTTTTACTCTCTCAAGCTCTCAACTCCGAAAATACCAAGATATATCAGTCACAAACAAAGCCCCATGTCTACCATTAACAAATCACAAGATCAGAATCAAGGAATCAAAGTTTAAAGGTATAAAACCCTAGCCTGATTTCTGTCCACAAATCCTATGTTTAATGTTGTGTTTAAATGTTAGAATATGTTGGTTATAGTGTCTAATGAGGATCTGGGTTGCTAAATGTTGGATCCATAACATTTAGAAGCTCGGATTTGAAGATCTACAAAATTTGGAAAAAAAATCAAACTGTGGTTTGACAACAAATGTTAGTGGCCACAGATCTTTGGTCGTTTATGATTTTTGTTGTTTTTAAGTTGTTATGTGTAGTCTGGTATGTGGTCTTTGATCTGGAACAAGAATCAAGTTCATATCTTAAACAGGTTGCAAGATAATCAAGGTCAAAAGCCGTTGATCAAGCACGATCGGGCGTTTCGGGTAACCTTGAACCGCCTGAAAACGATCCGACAACGCTTTTAAATCGACTAGATCTTCGCTTTCATTTGTTGTATTGTTGTTGTTTGTTGTATTAAGGTTATAGTATGATAGATATACTACATGTTAAAGCTTTTAGATCTCTTATATCACAAACATACTGGAATTGGGGATTGGTCAAACCAAGCAAAAAGTTCACGGATGAACTTTCTGGGCAACCCAGAAAAGTTCATAAGCGTGGATTCTGACAAGGTTTGACCGGTCGAGATCTTGATATTATGTTGATGTTTTGCTTATGTTTTGTATTAGATCTGTAGTCCTACATGTTGGCTATACACTGAAGTTTATAGAACACAAAAACATTGCTCGATCATCATGTAGTGGACGCCCAAAGTGAACAGGTCGAGTTGTTCTTCATTTTCAGTAACATAGAAAAATGAAGAACATGTTAACGATTTCTTTTTGAGGATTAGATCTCGTTTGTTTTATGCTTGATTGCCATGTTTGTTGTTAGGTCTCGTAGACGTGCACTAGTACTACAAGATCTAAGTCATAGTTTGTCCAGAAACGTTTGGAGTTAAGATTTAATCTGGTCAAACTAGGTCACTCTAATGCGTGTATGTAAGATCAGGTTTGCATGAAGAACATGAAGAACACCTCTACAATGACGGTTACGTAAGCTATAGGTGGTCTTTAGCGATATATTTACTTATATAAAATTATATTTTCATTAAATAATTATAGAAAATTAGTTTTTAATTATTAAAATATAAAATAAATTACTAAAATTATTTTTAAGGTCCAAAATTATATTTTAATTATTTTGGATATATTTCACAAATATTTAATATTTTAGAATATTAAAGGTATTTAATTTATTTAATAATTATATTAAATAAATTAATTAAAAATGATTTTAATACTTGAAAAATCATTTAAAATTATATTATGATATAAGAAAATATTTTAAGTTATCTTTAATGACTTTTAATATTTTATGATGAATTTCATTAATTAATTAATATTAATGATATTTTAGTTATTTAATAAATTAATTAAATAAATAGATTAAAATAATTTTATTATATTAAAAATCATTTTAAATAATAATAAGGTATTTAAAGATATTTTAAGTTATAAAATATAACTTTTAATATTTAAAGGATAATTTCATTAATAATTTAATATTAATGATATTTATTTAACATTAATGATATTAAATTTATTTAATAATTATATTAAATAAATAGTTTAAAAATGGTTTTATTGATTTAAAAATCATTTAAAAGGATATAAATGAATTAAAAATATTTTAAGTTATAATTAATGACTTTTAATATTGGATAGATAGTACATTAATATTTTAATATTAATGGTAATTATTTAAAATGATTTTAAATGTTTTAAAAGTCATTTAAGGGTAATATTAATACTTTTAAAATATTCTAAGTTATTATAAATAACTTTAATATTTTAGCAATGGTTTCATTAATAATTTAATATTAATTAAATATTAATGATAATAGAATTGTTTGATATTTAAATCAAGTAATAATGATTCAGTGTTTGAAAATTCCTGATAAATTATAATAATTGTTTATTGAGTCATTTAAAATAATATGATTGATATTTAAAGATATTGAGTTACAGAATAGAGTCTTAGACTCGATAATTATCCGATAAAGTTGTCGGTACACCGACATAGTTCAGAAATTGTTCTAGACTTAGATATTTTGACTGTATTAATGTTTGTTGGTGATCCAATGACTGTTGAATATGTGTGACAATGTGATTAGGTTATGTCTTGTTGTGAAATGCGAGACTATGTGTTATAATATATTATTCTAATCGAGCGAATGACCGATTAATGATAGGTGATTACATAAAAGATAAAACTAAGTTCAGTATTTTAAGCGGTAGCGATCGCAAGTATCCTACCTTTGCATTTCCTTTTATCTGATGGACATGAGTAAGAATGTTTTAGAATTATATTATTATCGCATGCGGATTAATAACCCTAAGTTATATATGCTCATTGATTATCAACATGTTAGTATATATATAATTCGGATATATATTATGTTTCATTAATTTCTATAAGATGATTATACAAGTGTCCCCACTTGGATAATCATTGGTCATATTAACCACATGTTGATTACCCGTCAATTATATATATATATATATATATATATATATATATATATATGTTGAATTATAGATTATTGTTGAACAAGATAAAACCTTTGGTTTGGAACCCCGACAGGTATGAACATCCCATTCATGGGAAAATTTTTATGTGCCCAAGGTAGCCAGAGTGAACGATAATATCGTTCTTGTTATGTAGTATTGATCAATACAGGGTACAACGGGCTGATCACCCCCGTGCCCGTAAGTTATGACGGTTTACAGATGAAGTTTTGTTTAACCTTTTCGAAAATGAAAACAATGTTTATAGTATGTCACTTTAACCCTATTTATAGTCAATACGTAGTTTTAAAAATTTTAAAGAGGGTTGTTATGTTATTATTATCGGTTCAGATTACTTCACAACTATTGATTTGTTGTAGAAGGGTAGTATAAAGAAAATATTTAAATTCTTTCAGTTCATATATATATATATATATATATATATATATATATATATATATATATATTTATACTACTTGTTGGGCACTCAAATGCTCATCCTTGCTTAATTTAAATGTTTTTTCTACTAAGTGTGAACAATCAAGAAGGCTGCTAGAAACAAAGGAAAGGGAAAGGTTCTTTGAATGATTTCAATGATATCTTATGTAATAGTTTAATATTATTAAGACAATGTTATATATTTATTATCATGTATTGTAAGGAATGATTAAAGGTTACGTACTTGGGAGCTAGACTTTGATAGTTATGTAAGTTAAGATTAATATTTATATTATTGTTATTATTATTAGTATTATTCCGGTCATAGAAATGGTATCGTGAAGCACTGAATTCGGGTTTCAAGTACCCGAGTTTGGGGGCTTTACAGGTTGGTATCAAAGCTGTAGGTTATAAACATTAGGAATACGAAACCTAGGTTATAACCTTAGTAGAAAACTCTTATAGAATATGTTAGCTAGGTGATGGATTGAGGAGATCCATCAAGTTTTAGTTGTACTGAATAAAATATCATTTCATTTTATCAATGAATATATTTTATTGTGGTACTAATGTTGTTTTGACTGTTTATTGTGGTCATAGGATGGCTGACGAGATTCAAGGTAGTTATTCAGTGGATCAAGAGTTGAGGGACTCTAGTGAGGAGTACATGGAGCATGAGATGATAAGAGATTTGTTGGTCAGGAACGACGACTTAAAGGTTAGAGCTGAGCAAGTGGAGGCACAGAACCACACCCTCCAGATTTTAGAGCAGCAGTACAAGGACGCTGCTCATCGAAAGCCAATTTTGAGTTAGCCGAAGTTACTGAGGGATGTTGGAGCAGAGAGAGATGCAGCTAGGACAGTTGAGAGTTGAGGTGGAAACCAAAGATGCGAGGATATATACCTTGGAGCAAGCTTTAGACATCGCCTTTATGCGGTTCAACGCGGAGTGGATGAAGCTGCCCTCCAGCAGTGAGAGTAGGCGTTGATTTGTTGTCATGTCCGATATAGTCCCACTTTTGTTTCTAATTAGGGACTGTTTAGTTGGTGTAAATCCTTAAGCCTTGTTATATGCATAGGATGTAAATTAGACCCCAACTCTTATTTTTGGTAGAGGGGAGATGGTAGTGAATCCTCACTTTTTGTCCATTAGAGGATAGTTGGTGGTGGGCAGTTTATGCCTTGAGCGTTTATAGAAGTATGCCAGATGTTTAGTCAGTTTTTATTAAAACTGTGATATATGAAAATAGAAATAACTCATATAGAGTTTATAAAGAAATGAATTGACCAAATCCATCATCACACAAAATAAAAGATAACTTATATAAAACTATTATTTGCTGTGTGTATATACTATATGCTAACCAGGATAATTTATGTGTAGATGTCTGGTGGAAAAGGCTTGTTATATGCTTATAGCATGAAGAAGGATCAAATCCATACCCCCGAGCTAATATAGAAGCAAATAGCTGAAATAGAGGCTCACAATGAAAACAACTCAAATGAAGTGGTTATTGTAGAAAATGTAGTACCAGATCCGGAGATGGTGGAGCTGATAGATAGTGATTCGGACACTAAAGTTGAAGCTGAACAAGCATCAACAGAGGTGCAGGATCTGAGGAACAAGGTTTTTTCTCTGAAAAAGCTGTGGGAAATAGAAAAGCTGTTAAATAGTCAACTGCATCAGGCGTTAATAGAAATAATGGAAGAACAAGATAAGCTTAAAATCCAAATTGATCAGATGGGAGCCACAAGCAACACATCGTCTGCAGCTCTGAGCAAGAAGGGGAAGAGGAAGATAAAAGATCGCGACTTAGGAAATTCCGATAATAACCATGAGAACACTAGTAAAATAGAAAAATGCACAAACTATGACAAGAAACATGAAGGCGTATGCAGAAAAGGGAAGAAGATATGTTACATTTGCGGACATGAGGGACATACCTCTCATCATTGTCCCGACTTTAAGCTAGTTGCATGCTTTATTTGTGGATTAGAAGGTCATCGAGCGAAAGGTTGTTCAGGTAAAAGGCACAGTGAATAGGTAGTATAGGTTCTGTTGTTTAGGTCTGTTTAATGTTAAGTATTTCTGTTTAATGTAATGTTCCCAACTTTTGGTATTAGTCAAGGAAGTAAATCCTGACTTTTATAGTCACAATGGGATGAAAGATGTTTAAAGCAGTATGTGTTATGCTATGTAAAGTATCGCTAAATGAATATGAATCTAAGTTTGAGTAATGAAATGAGTTAATATACTAAACTTATATGATAAGATTTAGAATGTAAAGAATAATTTATGGTTTTACTTAACCAGATAATGCCGCCAAGACGTCAAACTCAAAATCAAAGGTCAGAAGAGTCTGTCAATAACGTTGAGGGACAACAACAAGCAGACCCGATGCAGCAATTCGCAAACATGGTAGCACAAGCTATGTAGCAAGGAATGCCAGTCGCAGGGAACCAGCCGGACAACCGCTTGGCAAATTTTAAAGACTTCAAGGCTGTAGGACAGCCCGAATTCAAAGGGACAACTAACCCTGTTGAAGCGCAGACTTGGATTAAAGAGATTGAGAAGGCGTTCGTAATAGCTAGGGTAGTTGAGGGGAAAAAGACCACTTTTGCCACCTACATGATGAAGGGTGAGGCAAATTTTTGGTGGGAAGCGAATCAGGCGAGGGCAGGAGAAGGTGTAGTTACATGGGATAGGTTTAAGACACCTTTATTTTGAGAACTATTTTTCTCATCCGAAAGATGCAAGCTAGGATGGAGGTGAAATTTTTAGAGTTGAAGAAGGAGAATATGGCGATTGTCGAGAATATGCTACAAAATTTAATGAGTTGGCTAGGTTTGCTCCGCATCAAGTTGATACGGAGGATAGGAAAGCTAGAAGGTTTGAGCTGGGATTAAAACCCTGACTCTACAACAAGGTAGCGGTGTTGCAGATCCCAACATTTGCAAAGCACTTATGGAGAAGCTATTATTATTCTTTGAGGAGGGAGTGAGGCCATGAGCCTCTACAACAAGGAGAGAAAGAACAAGAGTAAGGCTGAAGGAACTGGAAAGGTGGAAGTTAATAGTGGAAGTAAAAGTGGTTGTAGCAAGAGGAAGGGAAACAATTTTGGGAGTATTCAGGTGAAGCAGGAAGGAGTTAAGAAGCAAGTTGTGCAGTGTGGAAACTGTGGAAAGAACCACTCTGGAGAATGTTTGAAGGGAAGTTTATGTGCTTTACAAGTGCAAGGCGGAGGGCCATATCTCTCCCAACTGCCCCAATCCAAGAATGAACAGTGGATGTTTTCTGTGTGAATCGACTGAGCACAAGGGGAAGGATTGTCCAAAGAGGGGGACAGAGGCAAGGAGTGTGAATACTAGCAAGGGCAGTGGAACTCTAGCGATCACGGGACCAACGTCATCCAACAAGCCGACAAAATCAACAGCAAGGGTCTACAACATGACGGTCCAGGATACCGTAGCAGCTGGTGGTGCAATTCCAGGTATTATTCGTATAAATTTATTTTTTTATATATATAGTAATTATTTTATAAAGAAATTTTGAAGAAGAAATTTGAGTTCTTTTAGAAATCAAATTTTCGTTTAATCAGATAGACAAGCTTTACGTGAATAGGTTAAAGATCAGTACAATCATTTATGATCAAGATCTACTTGTAATGATTGTATATGCTACGTACACTTGTATGGGTAGGTTTTAAAACGATGATTCCGGGGATGGAATCTTTATAAGGGAGGGTGAATGTAACAACCCAATATTTTCTATACAAAAAAATTAGAAATTTTGCATATAATTTTTTTTTTATTTTATTTTTAATATGGTGTATTATGTCAAACCCTAGTTTACTGTGGGAAACCCTAATTTAAATCTCAGTTGTGAGTTTAAATCTGTTATATAACTGTGTTATATGATTTATGATTAACCCTAAGTAGCATTTAGATTTATTAATTTCTTGAAAACCTAATTACCAAAATTATAAATCCTAATTGCTAAATTAGCAAGGATAATTATAATTATTATATAATAACCCTAATGTCCATGTATGATTAGAACCCTAATGTCCATGTATGATTAGAACCCTAATCAAATTAAGTAAACCCTAATTATAAATTTTGCAAAGTAATTATATTTATTTTAAACCCTAAATAAATAATTTGAGTAATATATATTAAAATTGTTGGACTATGATTATTGTATGGCCCAAATCAATTATATGGAGAAGCCCAAAAGAAATCAATTCAAGCCCAAGCTTAGTCCACATAACCAATGGTATTTTAGACCTTTGATTTATCTAATTTATGCATTAAAATAATAACTAAATAAAGAATTAGAGAGTATATACATGGTCTGGCCATAATTTGCCTTTTAAGCAACAAATGATGCTAATCAAGTTTCCTTAATTAGCTAATGACCTTACTTTTATTAATTTTTACAAAAAAGTACAATGTTGTCAACATCTCATTGGTGGAAATCTCACTAAGCATGCTTAAGATCAAGAAAAGGAGTTTGGACTAATGGATAACACAAGTATGGGGGATAATAGATAAAACCCACATACATTGCTAGACTTCTATAAATAGACTAGAGAGAGAAAAACTAATTCATTTTTGCAAGCATTTTTCCCAACACTCATTTTTAACTCTCTCAAGCTCTCACCTCCGAAAATACCAAGATATATCAGTCCCAAATAAAGCCCCACGTCTACCATTAACAAATCACAAGATCAGAATCAAGGAATCAAAGTTTAAAGATATAAAACCCTAACTTGATTTCTATCCACAAATCCTATGTTTAATGTTTTGTTTAAATGTTAGAATATGTTGGTTATAGTGTCTAATGAGGATCTGGGTTGCTAAATGTTGGATCCATAACATTTAGAAGCTCGGATTTGAAGATATACAAAATTTGGAAAAAAAATCAAACTGTGGTCTGACAACAAATGTTAGTGGCCACATATCTTTGGTCGTTTATGATTTTTGTTGTTTTTAAGTTGTTATGTGTAGTCTGGTATGTGGTCTTTGATCTGGAACAAGAATCAAGTTCATATCTTAAATAGTTTGCAAGATAATCAAGGTCAAAAGCCGTTGATTAGGCGTTGATCGGGGCTTCGGGTAACCCGTAAACACACCGACAACGCTTTTAAATCGACAAGATTTGATCGCTAGATCTTTTGTTGTATTGTTGTTGTTTGTTTTGTTATTAAGGTTAGTAGTATAGATTGATGTACTACATGTTAAAGCTTTTAGATCTCTTATATCACAAACATACTAGATTTAGGGATTGGTCAAACCAAAGCAAAAAAAACGGATGAACTTTTCGGCAACCCTAGAAAAGTTCATAAGCGTGATTATTACGACAAGGTTTGACCGGACGAGATCTTGATATTATGTTGATGTTTTGCTTATGTTTTGTAATAGATCTGTAGTCCTACATGTTGGCTACACACACCGAAGTTTATAGATCACAAAAAACAATGCTTTCGATCATCATGTAGTGGAGGCTCAAAGTGAGAGAAATGAGTTGTTCTTCATTTTCAGTAACCTAGAAAATGAAGAACATGTCTGACGATTTCTTTGAGGGATTAGATCTTACTTGGTTTTATGTTGATTGCCATGTTTGTTGTTAGATCTTGTAGTCTTACACAAGTACTACAAGATCTAAGTCATAACATGTTTGTCCGTAAACGAATTGGAGTTAAGATTTAATCTCAAACTACCAAACTTGGTCACTCTGCGATGCAGGTTGAAGATGAGGTTTGCATGAAGAACACCTACAAGCGACAGTTTACTATCGTTATAGGTGGTCTTTAGCTTACGATTTACTTATAAAATTATATTTTCATTAAATAATTATAGAAAATTAGTTTTAATTATTAAAAATATAAAATAAATTACTAAAAATTATTTTAAGGTCCAAGAAAATTATATTTTAATTATTTTGGATATATTTCACAAATATTTAATATTTTTGAAATATTAAAGGTATTTAATTTATTTAATAATTATATTAAATAAGTTAATTAAAAATGATTTTAATACTTAAAAAATCATTTAAAATTATATTATGATATAAGAAAATATTTTAAGTTATCTTTAATGACTTTTAATATTTTATGAGGAATTTCATTAATTAATTAATATTAATGATATTTTAGTTATTTAATAAATTAATTAAATAAATAGATTAAAAATGATTTTATTATATTAAAAATCATTTTAAATAATAATAAGGTATTTAAAGATATTTTAAGTTATAAAATATAACTTTTAATATTTAAAGGATAATTTCATTAATAATTTAATATTAATGATATTTATTTAACATTAATGATATTAAATTTATTTTATAATTATATTAAATAAATAGTTTAAAAATGGTTTTATTGATTTAAAAATCATTTTAAAAGGATATAAATGAATTAAAAATATTTTAAGTTATAATTAATGACTTTTAATATTGGATAGATAGTACATTAATATTTTAATATTAATAGTAATTATTTAAAATGATCTTAAATGTTTTAAAAGTCATTTAAGGGTAATATTAATACTTTAAAAATATTCTAAGTTATTATAAATAACTTTAATATTTTAGCAATGGTTTCATTAATAATTTAATATTAATTAAATATTAATGATAATAGAATTATTTGATATTTAAATCATGTAATAATGATCAAAGGTGTTTGAAAATTCACGATAAATTATAATAATTGTTTATTGAGTCATTTAAAATAATATGATTGATATTTAAAGATATTGAGTTACAGAATAGAGTCTTAGACTCGATAATTATCCGATAAAGTTGTCGGTACACCGACATAGTTCAGAAATTGTTCTAGACTTAGATATTTTTTGATCCGTATTAATGTTTGTTTGTGATCCAACGATTCATTGAATATGTGTGACAATGTGATTAGGTTATGTCGATTAATTGAAAATGCGATCTTATGTGTTATAGTATATTATTCTAATCGAACGAATGACCGATTAATGATAGGTGATTACATAAAAGATAAAACTAAGTTGCGATATTAGTAAGGCGCAGATCGATCGCAAGTATCCTACCTTTGCATTTCCTTTTATCAATGGACATGAGTAAGAATGTTTGTAATTATATTATTCTGTATGCGGATTAATAACCCTAAGTTATATATGCTCATTGATTATCAACATGCTAGTATATGGTAATTCAGATATATATTATGTTCATTAATTTCTATAAAATGATTATACAAGTGTCCCCACTTGGATAATCATTGCAGTTAACCACATATTGATACACCCTTGTCAATTACCAGTATATATATATATATATATATATTGAATTATAGATTATTGTTGAACAAGATAAAACCTTTGGTTTGGAACCCCGACAGGTATGAACATCCCGTTCACGGGAAAATTTTTATGTGCCCAAGGCAGCCAGAGTGAACGATAATATCGTTCTTGTTATGTAGTATTGATCAATACAGGGTACAACGGGCTGATCACCCCTCGTGCCCATAAGTTATTACAGTTTACAGATGAAGTTCTGTTTAACCTTTTTGAAAATGAAAACAATGTTCATAGTATGTCACTTTAACCCTATTTATAGTCAATACGTAGTTTCAAAAATTTGAAAGAGGGTTGTTATGTTATTATTATCGGTTCAGATTACTTCACAACTATTGATTTGTTGTAGAAGGGTAGTATAAAGAAAATATTTAAATTCTTTCTCATATATATATATATATATATATATATATATATATATATATGGGCACTAAATGCTCATCCTTGCTTAATTTAAATGCTTTTAATTTAAATGTTGAACAATCAATCAAGGCTTGCTAGAAACAAGGGAAAGGGAAAGGTTGTTGAATGATTTCACTGATATCTTATTTAATAGTTTAATATTATTAAGACAATGTTATATATTTATTATCATGTATTGTAAGGAATGATTAAAGGTTACGTACTTGGGAGCTAGACTTTGATAGTTATGTAAGTTAAGGTTAATATTTATATTATTGTTATTATTATTAGTATTATTCCGGTCATAGAAATGGTATCGTGAAGCACTGAATTCGGGTTTCTAGTACCTGAGTTTGGGGGCTTTACAACTTTCTCACCTAACACCTGAAAAGGTGTTTTCCTCTACCCTCTGGTCCTTTCCTTAGCTTCTTGAACATGTTCCTTTTGTTGAATACAAAGGATATCTTTTGTACCGTTGGGACTGGTGAGTGCTTCAACGTTCAAAACCCATTCCATATTTGTTGGAATTTGTCTCCAAACAAAAGGTAGGGCCCGATGCTTCTAACACAAGGCAGATGATACTCTACGATCCATATCGTGGTGACTTGTCACATTGGTGCATGGTCTGAAGAGAATATTACAATCTCTTTCAATAATTTACACACTACGATCTTTGCAGACTGCGATCTTTACTTGTTCGTCTTGCAGACTCTACGTTTCTGAAAACACACTACGATCTCTGAGTTAGCTTCGACAAACTTCTAGACCACTCTACGATTTCTGAAGAGGTCCTTCAAGGCAGATGCACTACGATCTTCTAAACTCTACGTTCCTGCCTTGGCTTCTGCAATCTGTTGATCAGCTTGATAGACTACGATTCTTGTAGAAGCCTATTTACCTTTCAAGTCATAAATCAACCTAACATCTTTGATCTCTTTATCTATTTATTCATTTATAGAATGACGAACATTAAAATCTAAGGTCAACCTAACAAATTTGATCTATTACTAAGCCCTTGTACATATATTCCTTGAAGGGCTTTACATATAATCATGAGTATTTACTTTAAACATCAAATCAAAATATGCATACTTCCAACAATCTCCCCCTATTTGATGTTGACATAACCAAGGAGATTTATTGTCATGATTATCAATATCTAGATGCATTTTAGTAAAGTAAACATGACTTAATATTTCAGTGAGCAGCTAAAATTTCTAGAGAATAAGCATAAGTTTATTGATGTCTGAAGAGTAGATATTACAGATAAGCTTTACATCAATAAGAATTTAAGTTTCAACTTATCTCTATTTCTTTGGCCTTTTGCTTCTCGAAGGATTTGCGTATTCCTCAGCTCTTCTTTTCATGCTAGCTTCATTTCTTCGAGTTATTTCTTCCAGCTCGCCTTGACTGAGTCTTTCACTATTATCATGTCTGTTCATGAGTGCAGGATCTCCTATTGGCATTCTTAGACCTGTTGGTGTCACCACATGAGAGATAGAAGAAGGCCTTTGACTTCTTAATGGTTGAGCCATTAACACTTCATACTGATCTCCTCGATGAGCATCAGATTGTTGAGTCTGATGGCTAGATCATGGAGTCTGTTGGTGAAATTGCCTTGCAGGACTTCTTCTTGATGATTGAGTTGAGAATGTGCCTCTTCCTCTTCCTTTGCCTTGACCTCTATCTTGGCCTGCCTTCCCTTTATTCTCCCTTTAT